>PVIR01016216.1:0-37004 GCA_004026965.1 Petromus typicus | reverse complement strand
TTGCTAAAAAATATATATTAAAAAATAATAAATACTTTGTATATTTCCTTTTGCCTTTATGCAAGCATGCTTAACAAGGTTAGGAAAACGTTTACTTACTCGGACACCTTTAGGACCTGGATTTCCTTCTGGCCCAGCTAAACCCTAGAACGAATGAGATAGAATATCATCACACTATCGTACTTTAAGAGTCTTGTGTACAATTTATTAAAGTAGAAAGCTATATCATTTTCAGTACTGTAAAATTCAGCTCCCTATACCTTATGAGGATTACAAATGTTCTAGGGATTTTAGAATTTCAGACCCCAAAGAGACATTGGATGTACTTAATATACAAATATACCCTAGATACCTAAATATATACATAAAATACATTGTTAATAAAGTGACTTTTTTTCACTGAGCTATTTCTTATTAGAAAACTTTTGGAATAGTACTAATTAGTCCATTTTATAAGACATTCTCATACTTTAAAAAAATTAATACAAATTTTAATCAATATTTAAGTCCATATACTTAAGTGTTCATATATCATTTTTTCAGACAATAGGTATATCACTTGACTAGACAGAACAGAAACACAACACCCTCAGATACTGTTCTTTTCTTGGTCATCATTTGTGACAATAAAAACATACAAATATAACTTTCTGCCTTTAATTAACTTTAAAAATAATTCCCAAAAATGTAGTAAGAAAAATGCTCTCTTATTAGTTTCTATAATAAGAAGAAAATTAGAAATTAGAGGGGACAAGTTTGGAAATGATGAAAATGGATTTTCAAAACAGTACAGAGAAAACTGAATTTAGCCCGGATTAAAGGATTTGGTAGTGTCATGTGCAACACTGCCAACTATTTCCCAAATTTTTAAAACTTATCTTAAAATGATGCTTATTACAGAGAGTCTTCACTCTTAAAATTACTTCATTTCAGTCAATGACCATATTTTAAAATTAGCCTGGGACTCTCCTGATATCTTAATAGACTCAACTATTTTAACTTTGATGGTTGCACTACATAACATGTCAAACATGTTTTAAAGCTCCATTCTTGTTTCAGACAAAACTTTCTGCAGTAAAAATTTTAAAAAGATTTGTATGACTTTTAGTTTGAAATTATTTTTATAAGTAAAAATTCATTATTTAATAAAAATAAGCTAATTGTCATTTGAGCATCAACTCCGAAATTGAGAACACAGCTAACAAAGATGAACATAAAGCAAGTGTGACGATAGTTACTGCACCTGCCTGCCAGGGTAACCGGGTGAACCAACACTCCCAGCGAATCCTGGAATTCCCTGAAATCAAAAATAACATAAATATAACAATATATCAAATTCAGAGAAAATCTACGCTTAAAAAGGATAAGAAAACAAATTTCCAAGTTTGGAAAGAGTTTTTTCCCCATAAAATCAGAGTCCTGCACATTGCTTATCTGACTGAAATCACTAGTTGAAGGAAAATCAGTCATAAAAATGAAAAAGCTATTATATTTGAGCACTAAATAAAACGCCTATTATTATTATCAATAGTAAATGTAAGATGGAAAAATCCAGTGTTATGTAATTAAAGAAGATACTTATTCCCAAGAAAGATTTTATATTTCTTAATAATAACTATCTCTTGATTAAATTTTTTCTAGTATCGATCATGCTGCAATGACCTGTGGTTCTGATTGCTGGTGGGTGTGAGTCTCCACACCTGACGTTGTTGTGTGTGGTTACCAGGGATGAACCTGGGCAGTTGCACTTGCAAGGCAGACACCAGAACCACTGAGCTAAATTCCTGGTCCTAAAACAAAAATTCTAAAAGAAAAGCTGTAATATACAACTGCATCAACAATTAAGATAATGTTTTAAATTTTTCTTTTATTCATTCATCATTCATTAATACATCCAGAGTTTAGGTCTGTTAAATAATTTTCGAATCAAAGAAATGTTAGAAGAATGTGTGTTGAACTACCTTTATTTAATTTCAATTTGTAACAACTATAAGATTGTTAGGTTCCATATTTATGATGTAAAATTAATTTCTCACCTATTATTTGCCAAAGAGACTAACCCTTTGTCCCCTTGCTGAGAAGCAGGCAGAAGTGCATGTCCAGTTTAAGTTTTGAAACATCAAACTGCCTAAGAAATTAGAAAATCTAGAGAAAGAGCAGACTAAGGAAAAGGTAAACTGAGGATCATAGTGTAAAGTTTATTTTCTCCACTTTTCTCAGAATACTCTCCATTTTAGACTGATTTTCCTTCAACTATTGATTTCCTATTCTTGTCTCTTCTCTGGACCAAGAAATTATCCTTTATTTAGCAAAGTGTTATGTGCCTAACACTTTAAAATCATAAAGCATGTAGTATTTTACCCATTGTACATTTGAAGAAACTAAGGAACAGAGATACTATAGCAATGGGGACCATTTCATACAATACCAATAAACATTGCCCTTCTAGTAATTATAGAATAAACAAATTCTTGCCTATATGTGAAACAATTATAATGGATTTACCAAATCAAATTTATGAAGTATTATTACCTAATTAATAGTCACTACACAAAATAACTTACATAGTCCTAAACCACTTATCGAGTGCTTAATCATGTGCTAGGCACTGTTTCAAGTATTCTATATGTATTTTCTTACTCATATTGTCAAAATTCTGTAAGATAAACATCATCCCTATATTAAATATGGGAAAAATGAGGCATAAAGTGTTTAAGTTACCAGATAAAGGTAACTTTTCTAGCAGGTGGGAAGCTGGGATTTGAATCAGCAGTCTGATTCCAGAGACCACCATTCAAGGCTGCCTCCCTAGTGTGAGTTTGAAGTGTAAATAACTTCCAGTTATACTTTAGTGAAAGCCTTCTGATAGGATTTGCTTCAGTGTATTTACAATTGCCTTCCTTTATGATCTCCCCAATTGCATAATACATAAGCCTCCCTCTAGACATCCACAAATCTTTGCTTCCTTATGCCAATGGAAAGGGAGAAAAATTTCAAAGGCTGTTTTTTCAAATTTAAATCTCTATGGGTACATTATGAATACACATCATCATCATCACCTTCAACATTCAGAGTTTGTACCAGAATATGACATGACTTGATTCCCATTTTTCCCCTTTCCACCTGCCCTGCAACCCCCAACCCTCTATATCAAAGACTGTTTTTATTCTATGGGTCATGATCTGGCTAATGCCAAGACCATCCCGCTGCATTCTTTTTTTAGCCAAATAAGGTTAACTGAGCTCAAGAAAAAGCAAATCTGTTAGAAGGAAAAATTGAAATCTTATTTTAAATAGGCTTTCACACACAAAGATCTAACACATTCTAGCATAGAAAAAATATAAAAGAATTCTACTAATGTCTATATTGGGCTATACTAGAATATCATTAAACACAGTAAACATGTAAGCTTTCAGTATAGTCTTTATATGGTATAAATATATTATAAGTCACTGACACCCCAAAATCACAGCAACCACAGAAACTCAGAATAAACTCTTAACTCCATGACTAAGTGCACTTTCCACTTAAAATCATATTAAAAAGATAGGTTTGCTCACTCAACAGTTTAAGTTGAATGGAAGAACAAAGGTACAGTTTTATCAGTAGCTAAATGATAAATCAGAATCAGGAAATTAGTAAGACTCTCAATCTCATTTCTCAATCTAAGCATCAAAATGTGCATACTATGTCAGTCAGATTTCACTCAGAGTCCCAATACTGCTAGTATGGGCGTTTTCCATATGTATTTCAGTTTTTTCTCATTAGTAAAATAGAAAAATAATAACTAGCTCGTGAAATTATGAGGTGGGAAAATGAGAATTAATTCATGTCATATACTAGTACAAATTCCTAATGTTTAGTGTGATTGTGCTGTGTATATAAAATGTACCAATAAAGAATTCAGTTAAAAAAATAAATTATCAGGTGAAAAAAAATAGAACAAGATGTAGGAATACCTTCAGACGTGAAGGTTAACTAAAATATGTGGTGTTGCTGAACATTATATTAGTTAAAATATCTAAGATATTGAATGAACAATGATAATACTAAAGGCTGTATTTAGCCATATATTCTAGAACTCAAAAGGATGATATCACTATCCTTCCACATGTTTTCCAGTTTATTTGTTTATCTATGTTTAAGGAGTATCATCTAGTATATCAGTCCTGCTCCTTGGACTATACATAGTGTTTTTATAGTAAAAATGGCAAATTAGTTTTTGTTTTTCTAAGTCAATACAAATTTTTGCTTTTCTTTTTCAGAAGTAAATAAAATAGAAAGCAAGGATGAACTTCAAAATATAGTTCCCAACTTTAAAAGCCAATTTTAAATAAGATGTACAATAATAGAACTAGGTGACAAGGAAGTTGTGGGAGAACTGGTCAGTACAAATATGTGGCCAGTTTTCCCTGACTTGTGAATTATCCAGTTTCCTTTCTTGGAGCCCACACATTTCTGCCAAGGCAGTATTCTAGGAATTTTTTTTTCCTTCTTAAGGACTAATCCCTGCTATCCTTCTCATATTTGTTTTCCACACAAACCTTCAAATGCTTTTTAGCCTTCTTTGATCTTCAGGAAATTAATGTACATATCTTGCTCTGCCATGTTTAGTGATTAATAATCTTGAAAAACTGTTTCAGAAGTGGAAAATGTACCTTCTCACTTAATCCAAATTAAAGAGAAAATTGACCTCATTTCTTTATTTAATTTTTCCTTCAGAAACTAAACATCACCTCCTGAGGCTACTCTTCAGGCTTCCTGAGGTTCTGTGTTGAGTCTTTAATAATGTTATATATCAAATTAGTTTTTAATTCCCACTTCTCTGTTTTATTGATACTGGTTTCAAATCTCCCATACTGAAAGACTCTATCCTATTATTATATGATGATATTTGGGGGTGTAAAAGCAGATGATTAACATGACTCAAACCCAACTAGTCCCAAAATTATTTTGGCTTTTAAATAATGCATGTGTATATCATAGACAATGTATAAACCATTCCAACTTGGACTGCTATTAAAATTTATTTTCATTTCCTTATGCAAGGATTAGGGAACTGATAGCCATAGATAGATATACTTTAGTAAACAGATATGTGTTTGAAATTGTACAAAAATGTCAGGTGTGTGTGTGTGTGTGTGTGTGAGAGAGAGAGAGAGAGACAGACAGACAGACAGACAGAGACAGACAGAGAGAATATGTCTCATGAGGTTTATGACATTTTAAAGATTTTCCAAAGGAGCCTGTTAACTATAGAAGTTTAGGAACAACTGCTCTAAAACAAGTTAGGCAAAAAATGAAAGTAAAATTTGCCAAGCACCATCAGTTAAATATTCTTCAAAAATATCTATAGCTAACCAATTAAAAGGTCACTTTGCAAAAAGAGTGGAAGTATTGTGAAGAAAAATAGAAAAAGTAGGTGAGATCG
This sequence comes from Petromus typicus, assembly GCA_004026965.1. NCBI lineage: Eukaryota > Metazoa > Chordata > Mammalia > Rodentia > Petromuridae > Petromus > Petromus typicus. Next base: position 31,573 of record PVIR01016216.1, on the reverse strand, counting down.
TTTCTTGAGATGTCCCCTCCTGGCTGTCATTCTCACTGGTGAGTAGAGCGGTCCTGTTGGGGTAGCACTTACTTGTTCACCACGGAGTCCCAGAGGCCCTGGATGTCCTTTAAGGCCCTGGAAAGGAAAAGGTGAACACATACCATGAAAAGGAAAGCTATATCCTGTAAGCCAAGTAACCGAAGAAAGGTTCCATGGTTATTCATCAATAATATTTCATTCTCTTAAATTTATTTCTTATTAAATTGATCCTTAATAACTCAACTGTTAAACAATAAATTTCATAATTTGGAAAATTTTACATGTGATCTGGATAATTTATTATCAACTGAATAACAGCATATAATGGAACACATGATGTTTTATGGTAAAAAGATGCTTATCTAGCAATGTGTATGCTTAGTTTTCTGGGGCTCTTTAAAAGTTAGTTTTAGTTCAATAATGCTGAAACAAAATACCCTCAGGCAAAATTTGTTTGTAATTATTAAAAAACTGGGCCACATCCAGGCAGTTTTTCTAATCTAACTCACTCTTCTCAGACTTTCTGAGAGAAATAACTAAAGTGAAAAATGCTGCTCACAGGTTTACCAAAAGGAGTCCTTTAAGCCTAAGAAATTAGCAACAAAGATATTTGCCAAGTAACAGCAAAATTCAAACTTATCCTCGATTACTGACACCAAAAGTTATAAAATGGACAGTATCCTTGTAGAGAGACCTTTAATGAACAGAATGGAAGAAACTAAAAATAAAGGGCAGAACTAACGCAATCACGGCAGACTTCAGAGCCGCACTGTATTGTTCTAATCAACAATCAGTGAAGTCACCTATTACGTCCTAGATTTTCTCAGGAAGATGCAGGAATAAAAAGTTTCTTTATTCCTCATAGGGATTTTGATCAAAACACAACTCAGCTTGATATAAAACAAAACACATCTTGAAATAAACCATGGTTCACAAATTTTAAAAATGTCCCAAGAATATACTGCAAACAAAAAGTTTTTAAGGTGGTAGGATATAGCCTAATGGAGAAAAAGAATTACTCAGGATGAATTACTGGGGGTTTATCAAAACAGAAGAATTTGGACTGATGGATTTAAGAAGAAAATGATGCTTTGGTTGAACTATAGATAAATGAGGAGAGAAGCCTATTTGAATTATAAAGGAGTGACTCTGGAAGCTTTAAGATGTTAAGATTAAAACTACACTAAAATGTTTAACTAGAGGGGTCTCTTGGGAACAGCGATGGTTTCTGTGTGGTGTTACCCTGCTAAAATTCACGGGCGCCGTATCACCAGGACACGTCAGTGGCCCACACACCCAAATTTGTTTCCCACAGGCTGTGCTGAGGCAGTGGGGCCTGTCTGTGGCTCTCAGGTACACGCCTTCCACTTTCTATCGTGAGTGGAATTTCAGACTTTTCAGCCTCCAAAGCCAAAGTAAACCTCATTGCTTTACAAATTACATGACCTCAGATATGTTGCAACACAACTAGACTAAGACAGCAACTCAAGGGAAGATTGGAAAAAAGAAAGCAAGTTTGTAGACAAAGATCTCTGCTACTTGTATACCATGTTAGTAAACAGGAAGGGAAAGCAGAAAAGCTTAGAGGGCAGATGGAAAACCTTGCTCTTTGGAGCCGATTCCTTTGTGATTAAGCTATTAGAAAGCCATCAGAGACACAGCTGTGACAAAGAGGTAAAAAGGAAAGAAGGAAACCGATAAATACGTCACTGAGCTATGCACCAAGCGTAGCACACCATTTCTGAACAACCAGTCATAACGACAATACTCTAAGGTCACTATTGTCTCAGTCTTTTCACAGGTCAAGAAGCTGATTCCTAAGAAATTAAATAAGTTGGCCAAAGTCAGATAGACTCGTACCGACTTGATAGACTTATCAAGAACTGAGTGATCTGCCCCTCTAGTTACTTCATATGCCTCGAGTGACTTCATCTTCAGATTCAACCTGCCCTAATTCTCATCAGTTCATTCAAACTCATCAACACAAAGAGTTAGATTTCAAAAATCACGGTATGATCATAGTTACATGCTTCTTATGTCTGACAGTATCTGACAGATTCAGTGGTTTTCAATTCCTTTCTGCACTTTCAAATTTTTGAAGATTAACTCAAGTAGAAAGTAGGCAACATAGTGTGCTCAGTTGTCTAAACTGAACATACAAATTTCCACACACAAAATTCTCCACAAAGCGTAGAGTTTCTCAATTTTTTTTCTTCCTTATGAGAATATTTTTACGAAAACATCCTCAGCACAGAGACCGAGAGCTCACAGCTTCCTGGGTGGGTTCCAGGATGTGGCGCTAACCAGCCAGCAAAGAAGGAGCACAGGGTAGACAAACTCCGCTGTTTGCCTCTGCCCTTCCCTGTGTTTTACAGAAGTATGTGTTTACTTCTTGTTTTTATTTCTGTGAACCTTCAGATTAGGACATTCTTCATTCTCTTTGGGCCTCACGTATGTTTCTAACAGTGCAAGGTATCTGTTAATCACGGTAACTTCTGCATGTATGATTCCCTTTCAAGGGGTTTTTCTTCAGGCAGGGTGCATGACAGTGGCGGCACTACACAGGCACTCTGTTCTTCACGAAATCTCTCTTATCTCATCTTAGTCACAAAGCTTAGCATCTCATTCAAGAAAGGAAAATACAAACACTGTCCAGTAGCCTATAAGGTCAGCTGGAATGAAAAAAATTTAGCTGAAATAAAAGTAAGCTGAGCCAATCAAATTCTCTTTGTTTAAAAAATGAAGTTTAACTGTTAAAAATAACAATTAGAAAAATTCAAGTACTTAGCAGGGGGAAAAGTAATTGGAAGAATTAATTAAAAACAAAAGGTTAAGAAGCAGCACCAGGAGTGCTGAGATGCTGGTTTGAGGAAGCCAAAATACAAGTCAAAATTAACAGAAGAAATTATGGTGAGGAGAAAATTTGTCAAAGGAAAAGCAAGATGACATAAAAAGACAAATGCATGGAGCATGCAGGAAAACTAGCAAAAACATACATAAAGCATCCACAGAGCTACTCTGGGAAGATAATCAGAGATGCTTGAATCGATACCTGTCTCTATGAGACCGGATCACTGTGTGGTACCTATTTTTAGACTTCAAGTGATCTATGTTTCCCTTAAGGCTATAAAAATGACTGAAAAAACTCATTCTCTATCCTGAGATGAACTAAATCTCAATTCTTTGCAATCAAAGAGCCTAAGTAAAACAATATGTTTGGGGAAGTTTATTTGTTTTATTTTGCTGTACTACTAACAATGAACAAACCAAGCACACTGAGTTCTAGACCTGATTTTTCCACTTCCTAGGCCTATCAAGAGTCTCAATATTGGTAAAATGATGGTTTTCAACTAAGTTATGGCCTAATTTCCTTCTTGCTTAAATTAGTGTGAGAATTCTGCAATTATGGAAATCTTCAAGAAAGTTACTATTTAAAAAATAATGAATTGTCATTGTCTGAAAAGGGCAGGCATCAAAGTCATTTTGGGCTTGGAGATACAGGAAGAATTTTTAAAAAAATCAATGTATGTAACAGAGACTACCCAGAATCAAGACCCCATGTGTGTTTCCTTATGGGATCTAGAACAGAGATGGGGACTTTGGAATAAGCAGAATGGAAGACAGTGAGTTGGTCAAGTGCTGTTATGAGAGAATATATTTTAAAAAGGAGAAAAGTTCAACATCTGTCTTCATCTTTCGCTTATTGTGCATGGGAATATTGTCCCTATAATTAACTGAAGGATCTTTTATTTTTTTCTAAGTCTCTATCTTTGGTGGACATCAATTTTCTGGATTAAGACAGCAGTCTAGTTTTGTTTAAAAAAAAAAGGAACTTAAAACAATTTTTGGCTCAACTTCAAAACCAGATTGTAGTAATGGAAAAGCTCCAGATCCACCTGACATCTAATACGTCAAAGTAATACTACATCATACCTTTTCACCTTGCAAACCAGGGGGTCCCATTAATCCACCAAGGCCTGGATCACCCTATAAACAAAGCACAGAGATTTGCTGTCAAGAAAGAGTAGAGAAGCTCCCTTAGACATCAAGACCTTATTATAATCAATTTTGATCTTCAAGACCTAGCTCATGTTCTACTTTGTTTCACAGGCCATTTCGGGTCTTTCTGAGACACACTCCTCCCCTTTTAGAGTGTCAAATACCTGCACTAAACTTTCCTACTTCCATTACTTTCTTTTTTCTTGGTTGTTTTCTCTAAGAGTCCACTTATTCTCCAAGTTCCTGTCAGTTCAAAAACATCTAAAGAGTTCATTCAAAATTCTGTAAGACTTTACAAGGCAAATTCACTTTCCAGTAAAGATCCAGACTTGGGGGACTCAGGTGGACCCCAAGGGCTGTGGAGAGCATGGCTGGGTTCCCCTGAGGGACCCACGAAGAGGCATTTCCAGAAGGCACTGATATCACCCTTCTGCTCCCTGGGAGCAGGTACAAGAGAGCTAAAGCTTAGCGGTAGGTTGATGTGTTTGGCTCCAACAGACTAAACGTCACGACTAGGGCCACCTTTCTCCCATCTTACGAAGACTTGCTACCCTATTGGAGGAAGAAAGCATTATGTCTATGTACAAGTAGAAGTACCAAGAGGGACAGAGGAATCTATATGAATTGACAAGAGAAAATAAAGTAAAAAAGAGTATGGAAGAAAACAGAGATGGCAACATGGATTGGTTTACTCAAGGTACCTATTTTCATTACCTTTTCTCTTCCTCTTTATGCTGTAACAGAATTATATCAGGGGAAAAATAACATATTTTATGTGAAAGATGAAAAGAGGAGTTGGAAGCTCCATTGGCAGACACTCATGATTGTAATGGAAGAGGCCCGAAGTTTGTATCCAGAACCAAAATGAATAAATGAACGAACTGAAAAGTATTTAGTAGCAATAGTAAAGAGACTCCATAGTAACTTTACATTTTGCTTAATTTTCAGTGTATTGTTTATCATCATATTAAACAACTGGAAGAGGGAAAAATGTTTCTAATGTTAACAGTGGGATGTCTTTTACATTTGTTCTAATATTCATTTTAGCTTTTCAAATGATGACGATGCCTTATATATCTTATGGGAAAGGAAAAATTACACCATGAATGCATGCACTTGTAGTCTCAAAAGGGCTTAAAATTTATATATGAATTTTATATTATATTTATATATGGAATTATATATATATGTATAATTTTATATTTATATATTAAATTGTATATAAATTATATATAATATTATATATTATATATAATATATATAATATATATTACATGGTGTGTGTTCTATGGAGAACTAGCCCTTGTTTCTTCTGTTGTTTCATCATTGACCTTATATTCACTGTAAAAATGGCTAAATAATTAAAATACAGGGTTTTTGTTCTGTTCTTTCCAATTAAACATTTACATGTTATTTCTATTCAGACTGAATTTGTACATTTACTCTTTCCTCAGTATATGTGAACTCAGTTTAACACAAATATTATTTGTATGAGGTTATTTTTAAAGTTTACCATTTTGTTTATTTGTGTGTTTGTTTTTGAGACAGGGTCTCACTATGGAACTGAAGCTGGCCTTGTACTCAGTATGTAGCCCAAGCTGGACTCAAAATTGCAGTGATCTTCCTGCCTCAGCCTCCCAAGTGTTGCAATTACAAGCATACCTTACCATTAAGGACGTAAAGCTTACCATTTTAGAAATACATCTGTCAGTTTTAAAACATTTATTTTACTCATGACTCAATAGCACCATGCTTTTATATTCTAAATCATTTTGTCACTCTCCAATGAAGTATTAACCTCAGTATATGAGTAACTCAAAAAGTTAAAAAAAAAGATTAACATAATGTCTCAAACTAAACCATATCCTATTTTCAACAGAGAAATCACAGGAGAAGATAAGTCAACCATTTGATATAAATTCTTATGCTTAAACTGGAAGGTTTGTTTAAAGCAAATCTAATTTTTAAGTTTTAAGTAAGAAAGTAAACGCACTGTTCTTAGATTTTAAATGATGGCATTTGTACTTCTTTCTTGATTACAATGTATTTTTTTCTTGTAAAAACTAAGAAATCAATGAAAATACTGTTTTGAGAAATAAACTTTCATTCCTTTTACACGTTGCTTAGATCCGTCTCAATTCTACTATAGTAATAAAACTCTTACAACTTTTCAAGGATTTATTTGTTGAGAATTTAATCAGTAAAGTCCATTATTACGGTATGAATTTTTATATTTACAACAGTTTTTTTTAAGCCAATGAAAAGACAAGATTTCAAGCCAGGAATTACCATAATTGTTCAGGGATCCTAAGCTTGTGAGGCTATACCACATATGCAGAAATACCTCATAATCACACAGCGTTTATCAACTGCATAACTAAAAGAAGCGGCCCAAATGTCTTTCTAAAAACTACATTTGGGGCTGGGGATTTGGCTCAGTGGTTCCGGCGCCTGTCTTATAAGCGCAAGGACCCAGGTTCAGTCCCCGCTAACCACATACAATACTGAGTGTGCAGACTCATGCCCAGCAGCAATCAGTACCACATACCACAGTGCCGGGCGTGGTGGCTCACGCCTGTAATGCCAGCACTCGGGAGGCAGAGGCAAGAGGATTGCTGTGATGTGAGTTTGAGGCTGAGCTCAGGGCCAGCCTGAACCACAAAGCAAGACCCTGTCTCAAAAACAACACTAAAAACTACATTTGTACATTTGAATTTTTCCTTGCTGGAAAACTTTATCCTCTCCCAATAAAAATTATGTTGTTATTTTTACTTTTAAATATTGGTTTTTTAACTAAAGGTATATGTGTTCATATTTCAGAGTCCTATGGTCACATGAAAAGTGTACGGAACTAGAAGCTGAAAATGTGGATGTGCTGTTCACTCTGCCATTTACTATCTGACGAGCCACTTAAAATTTATTAACTCTCCTTACTAAACTAGAAAATATGTGAATGGTGCGTTTTCACAAAGAGTTATTGAACAGTGAAAAGTATGTGAAACGATCCCAAAATGATATAAAATGGCATTGAGATTTATGAGGCATTCTTTGTTTATATTAACAATAAAATATTTGAGCTTAATGCTGTATCCTGCTCTGATTTTTCACACTTTTTGTCCCTAATCAGCAGGTAGTGAAATGGCAGGCCACAGGAGACATTAGTGAAATTATTGGTAGGATTTAAATCAAGAAGTTAAATTGATGGTACATGATTTACTTAATTCTTCAAATAGTCCTTCCTTCAGGAAAATCAATACTTTTCTGTTCTCCGTATGATACAATAAAATCTGTACTTCAAAAAGATGAAAATGATTTTTAAGTGCTCAGAATATATAACCATGATTGTATTTCACAGCAAATACCTTTTTTCCAGAAACAGCTTGAGCTGGGGAAAATCCTGGATCTCCTTTGGGTCCCTAGATAAAATAGTTATAAAACACTGGGTAAGTCGCGTGCAATATGTAGCATGTCAGACATATTAAATGGTTTTAAATAAAATTACTTTAAACTAATAAGATTATGTACCTTATTTTCTTAGCTTTACTTTTAAGTTCTGAGAAAATTTCTAAAAATTCCCTAGGCAGAGTTGACTTTTTAATCTCATAAAAACAAGGTAATACCTAGGAACCATCACTATTATCTTTTCTATTTCTGTGACACCTTGAGTTAATGTTTATATTTTAACACTGAGAGGCTAATTAATAAAGGAAAACTGCTCTTTATAATCTTTCAAATTCTAAGGTATCATTATTTCCACAATTTTTCATTGTACATGCATTACTTTTATCATAAAAGAGTAAAAAATGAAAACACAGTTCTGTTAAAATTATTTTAGTCTGTTATAAAATACAGATACTTCTCATATCTTGGAATCTTTGTCTTTTAAGTCTCAACAGGTTTATGACAGTAGGTTTCAGTTCACTTTTTGTTTTTTGTTTTGTTTGTTTTTGAGACAGGGTCTCACTTTGTAGTTCAGGCTGGCCCTGAGCTCAGCTTCGAACTCACAGCAACCCCCCTGCCTCTGCCTCCCAAGTGCTGGGATTACACGCATGAACTACCAAACCCAGCACTGTGGTTTGTGGTTCTGATTACTGTAGTATGTGGTACTGATTGCTGGTGAGTGTGAGTCTTCATGCCCGGCATTACTGTATGTGGTTACCAGGGATAGTACCCAGGCCCTTGCACTTGCAAGGCAGGCACCAGAACCACTGAGCTAAATCCCTGGCCTAGAAAATTAATTTCTAAAGACATAGGCACCACGCCCAGCACTGTGGTACATGGTGCTGATTGCTGATGGGCATGAGTCTCCGTGCCCGGCACTGTTGTATGTGGTTACCAGGGATCGAACCCTGGCCTTTGCACTTGCAAGGCAGGCCCTGGAACCACTGAGCTAAATCCCCAGCCCTCCAGTATCAAATTTAATGCATTTCAAAGCAATAGAATATCAAGGTAGACTAATACCATCTCTCTGGGTGAATTCTTCAGCTCTCAGCAGGGCTAGATGAATTATTATGAGTACAGGTTGCTATAAACCAGCTTCTTCTTTTAATTGCAATCTTTATTGGTACATTACATATATACATCATGATTGCACTCAACAATGAGAATTTGTACCAGTACATGACACAACTTAGTTGCCTCTTTGTGTCCCCGCTGGTCCTTCCATCATGAAACCCTCATCGGAAATTGAACTCAGGGATATGCTTGATCTTAGCATTCCCAGCCTCTAGAACCTTGGAGCAAAACAAATATCTTTTCTGTATAAATTACTTGGTATAAGAGACTATGTTACAGCAACAGAAAACTGACTACAAGAGATATGCAGGAGCAAAGTATAAGATATCGGGAAATAGCTGTTCTCCTACTTCACATATTCAAAACCGCTTTTAAATATCACTCAAGCTGACCAATGAGAAGAGGAGGATTAAGAAAAAGGTTCGGGTTGGAAATTTGTAAAACATGATATTTTTCAGAGAACACTGTCATAGGAAATAAAGAAAAATTTTGGAGAAAAGTTGATTTTCTTCCGTACCACAACCATTAACTTTTCTATTACTAAGCCTTCCATTTTAGATCACTGATTCCAGATTATTCATTAAGGAAGTGGCTTTAAATGCCAAACACTGTGGTACACACCTCTAATCCCAGCACATTTTATGGATAAAGAAGCAATGTGGTCAGAGAAGTTACTGATTGGCTTTAATATATTTGAATCTGTTATAAAATATAGCTCATTGATGTGAGGCAATAATTTGCAAAGAACTTTAAAGAAATTTAGGAAATGACAGCCTTTAAGAATTTTAAATATATGGGCCGGGGATATAGCTCTGTGGTTCTGGAGCCTGTCTTGCAAGCGCAAGGACCTGGGTTCGATCCCCGGTAACCACATAACAATACTGGGCGTGGAGACTCACCCCAGTAGCAACCAGTACCACATACCACAGTGCCGGGCGTGGTGGCTCACGCCTGTAATCCCAGCACTCGGGAGGCAGAGGCAGAAGGACTACTATGATGTGAGTTTGAGGCTGAGCTCAGGGCCAGCCTGAACCACAAAGCGAGACCCTGTCTCAAAAAACCTTTAAAAAATTTTCTTTAAAATGTAATAAAGTTGTCTGTGGTCAATGTATTTACATATAAATATCATATTGAAGTTCTGACTTTTTGGACCTCTCTGAATTTAGTATTATTTAGCAGCATTCTAAACATTAAAGGCTTCTTAAATAGCATCAAATAATTTAATATTTAATCTTTTGTTTAAAAATAGAAAAAGTTATTAAGTAATAGGAATAAGTTTAAAAACTGACTTTTATTATTCATTTGTTTTATATATTAGGCAATACAGTCAAAGACATACATATCAAATCTCTTCTTATCACATAAATATTCTCTAGCTGATTGATCAACTCATGTTCTAGAAGCAGAATTTCTAGTCACCATGAATGAAATAGTCTGAACCTGACTGGTTATGGATTAATTCTTCCTACTCTAAAATGCTTGAAGAAGATATTATTAGATATGCCAACTTTACCTGAAATGTTAGGGAATCAAGGCAAACTTCTTTGCATTAAAAGAGAAAAACCCAACATTTCTTACTTTCTCCATTTTGAATCAGCTTTTTGATTCTTTAAAGACTAATATTGGATTCGGTTTTCAAATCTCCTTTGTAATTACATATGGTACTTATAAATTCATTAACCATAATTAATTTGAACATCAATATTATCTTACATGACTTGTTAAAGAATCTATATATCCTTTTAGAGACAAATAAGAGGAAGTTGCCTATTTTGCTGCTCAAAGTATTCTCAAAATTCCAATTATCCTATTGACTTGGCAGTCTGAAATGCCACTTTTTCAGGCTAGATATTTTGTTACTGGATCTTCACAGGATTTTGTGTCTAGAGTAAGAAACTCCCTGAGATATTAGACTAGTAACATGCTAGAGCACATTTTTCAGGTCAGGGTCTACCTAATATGAAAGAAAGAACATTGGGATTCAGAATGAAAAAACGAGGAAGTCATTTGATCTCCTTTATCAAATGGAAAGAATAGTAGCTATTAAATTAGCTCAGAAGATTTAGGACCAAATTTGTATAAAGGTTTTAGAAGTCAGTATTTAAAATAGTAAGGCTTAAAACATGAACAAAATTGAGTTTATGAGTTTGGCCACCTTGAAAGCAGAGGACATAATTCTAGGACGAATTATTGATGAAGTGCAAAAGTGAGTGGAAAAGACTTTGGAATTAAAAACTTCAAACTAATTTTATTTTTAATTTTGCGTAGTCATCTCAAAAATAGCCCCTCTAAGGACAAAGAAATAACATTACAATATTTTCTTTTCCTTCTCGTCTCTCTGTGCTCGAGACTGAACCCAGGGCCTGAAGCGCCATAACCATGTGTTATGGTGCTGAGTTATCTCTGAGTTACCACTTAGCTGAAACCAACATTTTCTTAAATATCAATTGTGCACAAATATTCTATCAGAAGTTTTATGTGCATCATTTCATTTGAGTTCTGTAAAGTACATTTTTGTTCTACTAATTTACCTTAGATTCTTTAATCCAAATATATTTTTTAAAAATACCGTCATGTGTTACAGTTCTAATTTAAATTAAACTTTCTTAAATTTGCACCTGACATCACTTACTCCTTCCATTGACTCAGGTAACCTCTTTTACTGTACAAGTGACAAGGTGATTTTCATGCACTTTTGGCAAGCCCAGTGATTTTAGCAGTGTTATTCTTTCCAATAACTAAGGAAAGGAAAATAGCCCAGAATTTTATTTCATATATATGAGAAATATTTGGTGCCCTATTCTTATAACCCATTTGGTATATATGGTATATATTGGTATATATTCTTTTGTATTTTTTTTCCTATGCTCACACCATTACATGTTACACTATTATTTATCATATCAGAAGCATAATCTGCATCTCTCAAAGGTTTCTGTGTACTGCTGTCATATTTTGACAATAAACATTTTAGCATATGAGAGCAGGACTGTACCTGACTTTACCACTAAATGTATAAATCCAATTTTGACAGACCTGGCTCTCTATCAGGCTAGTCCAATCCAGTTAAAGAGTGATGGTCTGGAGAGAAAAAGAGATTTTTGAAATCTCACATCTGGTCTTAAAAGTGAAGGACCTTTAAAAGTAAAGAAAATCATGTGATACTCCTTATCAATAACCTACCTTTCGGCCTGGTAATCCAGGTAATCCAGGATTTCCATGTGGTCCTTGGACACCCTGAAAATTATGAAAAAGTCTTACTATTCTTAGAACTGATGTTCACCCCCTTTGTCACCACCCTATCACGGTGGTGCCTGTTCACATTGCTTCCAGCCACAGCACCCTGCAGTGTCCACCACTCTCCTGCAGTGTGAGAAGCCCAACAAGGAGTGACAACCCCTCATGAAGTCCCTTACCACGGACTCTCCCTTCACTGTCACTATCACTAAGTCTTAACATCATAGACCTTTCTCCCTGCCCCTTCCCACATCATTCTTCAAGCTTCAGTCGATATCCCCTCTCACTTTAAATCCTGTCCACCTTAGTTCCAGAAATTCACCTCTCCTATTAACTTTGCTAGGAAATACTGCAGATGAAATTCATTTGTCATTTAATTGTATGTTGTCTTGGGACATTGCTAATCCATTATTTAAATATTTATTGCTATTTTAATTGTTTCATGAAATATGCTCTTAAGTTATGGGGTTATCAAGTCTTTGTAGAGAGACTCTTTATATTACTGGAGCAGTACTTAACATATACCGGCCACTCCATAAATATATGTTAATTTGTATCTTACTGATTGATAATATAATTTGCGTTTAAAAATCATCTCTATCTACTGGGTATTTACTTACTTTCTGTGCCAGGAATTCTATGCTTTACATTATCATTTCTAATCTTTCTAACAATTCTATAAAATGGTTATAAATGAGAAGACCTTAAGCTAATATAAAGAGTAAGTAGCAAAACTGAGAATCCCCTCCAGAAAACAAAACAAAACAAAACAAAACAACCCAGAATCTCCTCCAGAAGGAAACCACACACAATTCACCCTCCAAATAAAACCAGAAACCCCCCATCGAAAAAAACCCATTATCCCCTCCAGAAAAACCTTCCAGGTTTCCAGACCTCCTGTATTATTTGGGTTTTGTATTCCATTGTCCTCTCTAGCTATACCTTCATCTGAACATGTAACAGAGTTGACAATTATTTTTCTCTTTCATTCTTTACTACAAGCAAAGTGTCTCAGAAAGACAGAGGGGTCAGTAACATAAATGCTGTATTGAAGACATGTCTAGCAAGATGAAGACTAAAGAAAAAGATTATATTTCACAACATGTCACTGGTAACCTTCAAAAAGTATAGAAGTATCAGCTATGTCACAAAGCTCAGTAGTGCAGCTCTCTAGGAAAAATTAATATGCAAATTTCAAAAAGAGAAATTTTTTGTTTGTGGCAAAATTTGGTATAATGTAAGGAGAGAAAAAATATAAAATTATAATTTTCAAGTTAAATATCTGATTAAAGGGGGATGATATGAAGAACACAATGAAACTAGCCAGTTTGGAGAACTATACTGTTTTCTCTTTAAGGAAAGGAGGAGGACTGGACAAATAAAAGGGGGGAAGAAGAAAACTAGGGAAGGAAATTGAGAGACTAATTGGAGATCAGAGCCTGAAGGTCATCCTGTTGGGAGAGCAGCCTTAGTAGTAGAGCGAAAAATTGGGCCCTTCCTTCCCTTAGAAGATGAAGATCCCCAATCTCCTTGAAGAGGGGGAGGGGAACAGTTCCAGTGCTAGAGAATGGGGGACACTTAGAAGGAAAATGGGAAGACCTCGATAGGTCATCAGCTAAGGAGAAATGTATCTGAGGTTACAATTCCACAAGACAACTTATTTAATAAAGACTGATACAGACAGCTCAAACCAGTCCTTCATGGTGATTTTACTTTATATTCTTTGATAAATAATGCAGGTTAAAAATAAAGTGGGCTATATAAAAGGCATTTTCATTCATCTTTATAACACTCAATTTTTTTCTAGCTACCCGAAGAAAAGCCTTTCTTTAGTAAAAACTTACATTTATTGTTTTTAAGCTTGAAAGAAACTAATTCTAACGGAGCAATAAATCTTTTGCTGGACCTACATAATATGAGAAACTACTCTTGATCCTTACGGCAGGTCTTTCCTTAAAGCCATTTTCTTCCCTAGTCAATTGCTCCAGTATTTTCCACTTTGTAATCCAGGAATGCTCTATTTTTAGGCAACTCAGTGCTCTTCGTTTCCCAAATGAACTTCACCTTACACTACTCAGATCTCTTTATAACTAAGAATAATGTTACAAGTAGCACCAGGACAACCACTAATCTGCAAATTGGATGGTCTTTCTTGGACATGTTTGCAAAGAATTCTTTGTCTGGCTGTTTATACTCACACAAGGTTGCATGTGTTGTTAAGCTCTTGAATTGGCAAAAGTAAAGGCAAACTTGAAAATCCAAGCAAGTTTCCAGAGGAAGTACATATTGTACAATACAAGAAAAATATGGAAAAGCTACTAATTCTCACATCTAACAAGAAATGGAGCCAGTCTACTTACCCGAGGCCCTCTCCTTCCTGATGGACCTGGGATACCTGCTGGACCAGGTGGACCCTTGCAAAACAAATGTTAAGATATTAGACATCATAGTACTTACACCTTTCCTTACAAGCCTTAGTAAGATTCCCATTCCAGTCCCAACTGATAAATGAATTTAAAGAAGATGAATTTCCTCACCCAAGTCAGCAAGGGTGAGTTAAATCTCACGTTTTCTCTTTAATCTGGCCAGAAATGACAGCAGGAAGTCTGTAATTTATGGTTACAGTAGCCATATCTGGTTTTTACAGAGACCATAACTAGTACTTTTGTGGGTGATTTTTACCTAAATTTACTTTTATTACAGAAGGTGTAATTCAATTTATAGTTTGGGACCAACAAGTATAGGTCTTAAAAATGCATTTTAAAAAAATATGATTTGTATTGAAAAAAGATAGCCTTAACCATTCTATGTTCTTTTAAAACAGTTGTGCCAAGGATGTATGTAATGTGTTAACATATTATGATGAGATTCTTTTTATATATACAGTAATAAGTCTGCCTTAGACTAAATGCAGCACACCAGAAGGTCATTAATAAAATTATTTTAAAAAGTATGAAAGCAAAAACTGATCAACGGTTATGATGTTTTCAGTTCTTTAAATGTTATTTTTAAATTATACCAAATGATAAACAGGAAACCAATTCTCTACTTCTTCATATAGTTCTTTGTGACATTTTAAAATTTACTTGTACAGCTCACTATGGAAGAATAAATGCTCATTTGTGACACATTTTCATTCATTTCTTTACTCATTTAATTATTACTGAGTGCTCTGCTGACATAGCATTATTTTTAGCTTCTATAAAAATTATATATGTTCCAATTAAGCAGTAGCCATTCATTATTGCAGTAAATGTAGTAAAAGCTTTAAATTATACACACCAAAGTACTAGTTTGGCCACTAACAAGGAGCATGACATAATGCACCTCATTTTCAATTTCTCTCTTTATCTATATATTTGTATTAATGGGTCATAAAGGAATAACCCTAGATTGAACCATATGTAATTGCCAATATATGATTTTTAACTTAGAAAAATGTAATTTCATATAAGTTAATCCATAGAAAGGCCAAGCACCCATAAAATTACACTGAATTTCAAAGGGAAAGGAGAAAAATGAATTAATGGGAAGGTCATTTCAATGAAGATTATACAGGGGAAGTTACATTTAAAATATTATATAACATATTTCATACTTCTTGTTCACCTTGATAAGAACTACTCCTTGAAATTATTTTCTTTTATTGATATCATACTCATTTCTTTTCCTTTTAAAATTTTGATAACTATGCCCTCTTTTATTTTATTATATCTTATGGTACATAATCTTTTATAATGCTGAACTTTATTTATTTGTTTGTTTGCAGTACTGGGGATTGTGTGACCTTGTACTTGCAAGGTAGGATCTAGTACCACTGTGCTTTTAAATCCCTAGCTCTTCTAGATATACTTTCACATACACTTTCAACTTCATCCAGCTGTATTTGCACTAGAATGCGCCACTGTGTTTGTAAAGTTTTTCTATTCTGTTTGGTAACAGATAGCCATTTTGAACTGAATGCACATATTTATTGAAGCTAATACTATTTAAATATTATTTTTATGCACTTCATTATCATCTTCCAAATGTCTTATTAAATATATATTTACATTCATGTATCAAATTCTCAGTAATATTTTTTACTTTTAAAAATTGTATATTTTTACTAGTACATATTTGTCATACATATTGATCACATCTGTCATAGGACATTTATACCTGTACATAATATATCTTTTCATTTTTTTCCATTTTCCTCCTCTGCAATCATTCTTCCCTTTCCCACTTACAAAAGCTTTGTTTTCATTTTTTCTTCCTAGTCTCTTTCTTCCTTCTGCTTGTTTCCTTCCCCCTCCCCCTTTCTGTTTGAATACGTCTTTCCTACTTCCCAGTGTCTGTCCTCTGTTACGCTCCTTATTTACTCTTACCTTGCTCACATAAGTTTAAATATCACGGTCACCTTTAGTTTTCTGACATCTATTTAAAATGTGTATTTCTCTTTAATTATATTTTTTCATCTTCTACCCCCCAAATTGATAGAATTCCTGTATTTCCAGATATTGAGAGAGCAGCACCACTGAGGCGAGAGGAACACTGTGAGTTTGAGGCCAGCCTTTGCTGTACAGTGAATATAAATGATATTTATTTACTTTCAAGGAAAAGATGACACTCTTTTTCAAATTAAATTCGGTTCTCTTGGTTATAATTAAGAATTGAGCCATTCTTTTCATTTTAATTCCTCCAAAAAAGGAGAAATTAAAGCTAAAATTTTAAGATGTACAAAATATTTATTTTTAAATCTCTAGTTTGGTTTAGTAACCCATTTCATACTTCTGTGTGACTAAAGACAACAACATCACATTCACACTGAAGAAGCAGTTTAGATTGGAGAACACTATGGCCTGATGGTGCAGGTCCCCTCAAAGTTCCTAAGTCAGAGTCCTGGCAAATAGAAAGTATTAAGAGGCAAGACTTTGGGGGATGATCATGAAATGAGGATACAGTGTTCGAATGCATTAGTGCCCTTACACAAAAAAGTCCAAAAGGCTTCATTCGTGCCTTTCGAGAGAGGGCACAGTGGTAAAACACGACCTCTGTGAGTCAAAAGCAGGCCCTCATCAAACACCAAATCTTCCCACATCTGTGGTCTTGTGCTTTCCAGCTTCTAGAGCTGGGGGAATATATATGTGTTGATGAAAAGTCTTCTAGTTTGTATTAAGTTGTGACAGCAGCCCAAAAGAATTAAGAAGTAGCTAATATAAATGCTAAGGAAGAAAGGGCACTTTATGTCATGATTGAAATATTTGAGTTGTTTAATAATGACTAAATAAAAAATCAATTTTCACATGTTTCCACAATTTTGATAAGGGTATCTATCATTTGTTGGACAGGTATATCATCACTACACATTTTCTAGATATTAGTAAAGCAATCTAATTTTTAATGACATGGAATTTTGAAAAGATTAAGTTATTTTCTGTGAATAAAGAACTAGAAAGTTCACTTTAACTTTCAGGTTGTTATTAGGAGAAAGTATGATTTGACCAAATTTGCAATCACTCAGTAGTAACCCAAACTATTCCTCAATCATTTTGGTTGAATAGCTTTGGACAATTGCATTATCCCTTGGAAATCTTGCTTTTCTTATCTTTAAAATATTAATGATAAAGCCTATTTACCATGATTATTAAAGTTAATGTATATCAAACACCTGCCACTAGTAACTGGTAAACTAATAAACTGCAGTTCACTTAAATTGTTTGAAAGTATCCATGGAGCATAGAAAATATTCAATGAATCTGTCTTTTATTATTACTAAGAAGGTGTATGTATTGGGGGAAAGCACTAATGGGCCAATAGGCCAGTACTTCTAAGATTCAGTAAACTCTAATTAGTCAACTTCCAAAATTCTCATCTGTCGCTCACTTATTCACTCACTTAATAAACAAAACAAAGCTCCAAGTCCTCCTGGAGTGTACAGGGTAGATAACAAAACACTAAGAGAAAACATGCTACTATAAATTTTATTTGGTAAAAACAGGCAATCAAGAGAGAGTACCATAGTGGGTCTAATTTATATCGCAACATCAGAGAAGATTTCCCTGAGAAAGTGTTGTTGGCCCAAAAAGCTAAATAGAAATCAGAAAAGACAATCAAATTTCAGAAAATAAGAACAAATGAAAAAGTATAAACATGAAACAAATCATATTCTTACTGAAGATCTTAAAAATCAAATAGAGCAGGAGGGAAATGTGAAACAGAATGAAGTTATAGAAGCCTTGAAGGATCATATCATATACATCTTTGCTGATAAAGATGTAGTTTTAATTTATTATAAATGTTCCTCTGAAGAATATAAGTAAATAAATGTGATCAGATTTGTGTTTTTAAAAAACCACAGGGGATTTCTAGTAAAGGATGGAAGAGTGTGAACATTACCCAAACTATCTTCTCTCCTTTAAAACATAAAAAGCACTAAAGGGAGGAAAAAGCATTTTGAAACAAAAGAACGGCCCTCAGCCACAGACCACCGAGTACGGACACACTGCCAAATCCTGAGAAACTTTGAGTTTTGAAAACATGTTGAGAGACAACTAAAAACAAAGACCAAAAAAAGTCTCAGAACCCAAACCTGGGACAGGCTGCCGATCTCTACAATCAACTCTAGCAATCTTCTGGTTACCGCCATGATGTAAGCGAAAAAAGAAATAATTCATGATTCAGCAAAAACCGGATTTCCAAGACCTGAGAATAGGGAATGTTGAACTAAAGAGAAAGAACCTATTATTTTTATGACTGACAACCAAATCTAAACATAGTAGATTTCTGGTGTTGAAAAGGGATAAAAGACAAGGACATAAATCACCATATCATTTCCCAGAGAACCTGTGATATGAGAGATTTTCAAAAAATTGCATATGAAAATGAGAAGGGACATGCCACAAAATTGGTAGTAGACAAAACAAATATAGTATCAGAACAAATATTCTGAGACAGGGTTTAAAACAGCAGTATAATTTGATTATGGGTATTACTACTCCACCTTATTTGACGTGGCCTCTTTCTGTACTGTTTTAAAACAACCCAGACACTGTTGCCTTTATTTTGTAAAGGAAATATAAAAACAAAAAATTATCCAGTACTGACTCTGTATGTGGATATCGAGAGGGAGGAAATAGTAGATGGAAATTATTTACCAGATGAGAAAATACTTCATGCAACAGAGAAATAGTTCAATTATGTGGGTCACTGTATTTTCCAAGAATTTCAATATGCCATTTCTCTACAAAAAGAGAGCACAAAAGAGTTACAAGAGATAAAAGCTCACTTTCATAAAAAAGAGAAAGAACAAAAGTTACTGAATGTTAAACAGATGAGTTTAAGATGAAAGTGCAAAAGAGAAACTATTATAGCTGAAAGTTGTGTTAAAAACAACAAAGATTGATTAACTCCAACTTAAAAATCAATAAAAGGAAATGGATACAGGATATATGTATTCATGCAAAAGAAAATAGAAAAGAGCAATCACGATGATATGGTGCATAGAAGACAGTGAATATTATATCACAGATGACATCATCACACATGTACAAATTGTATACCTGAAGAATACAGAGAATGGAATAGAAAATATTTGAAGCAAAAAAAGGTAAAATTTTCTATAATAGAAAGTACTCTCTGGACCAAAAGAGTACCAGAAAAAAACTGGTACAGAACCCAGTAGGTTTAATAAACTTCAAAGACAACGAAAGAATAGGAAACAATGAAAGCATTTCCACTTTATCCTATGCCAACCTCCTTTCCTTGCAAATCATATCCGACCTTATAGCTTCAGCTATAACGCCAATGGAAAGACTCCCAAATTTTTGTTGTCAAGCTTTCTCACTCTTCCCCACTTCAGGGTCTTCAACTTTCCAACTGACTGAACTATGCACAGGCCCTTAATCAATCGGCCCCAACTTTGTGGCGCCAGGGACCGGTTTTGTGGAAGACAGTGTCTGATACAGTGTCTCTTGGAGGTTGGGAATTTCAGGTTTAAATGCTCAAAAGGAATGTGTAACCTTGGTGTCTCAGTCACATGCACTATTCACAGTAGGGTTTGCTCTGCTCTGAGATCCGGCACTGTAGCTGGTCTGACCGATGGCAGAGCTCACAGACCGGGAGCCCCAACTCAAATGCTTTAATGTATTTTCTTCTGTGAAAGTTCACTTGCTTTCTTACTTACAGTTTTTAATCACATCATGATTCTCTAAACCTGCTGTCTTCAAATATGATAATCATGTTGATTTTCTTCATCATTGCATGATCCTTATGTCTAATTAATTTCCTAAATTCTTTCAAATCTTCCTTGAAAACATCTTTTTAATCCCATCCTCCCTTTATTTTTCATGTCTACCAACCTAAAAAAAAAATCTCTGTCATATAAGTCCCAGATGGAAACAGGAACTTCCTATGTATTCTAGACACAACTACAGGACTGATTTTCCATTACTAGAACCTACAAAATTCTTCATCGAGAACAACCCAAGTTAGAACTATCAGGCTGACAGGTAAGACTCTACACAACCTGTGATACCATCTTCAGATTTTTATTTAACATTAGCCAACCTAATATGAAAGAGTTTGGGCTTTGGAGGCAGAAAATCTGCCTCTTGGTTCAAATCCTGGATCGATTGTGGGCCAGGAGTGTTCGTGTGAGCCACTGAACTTAAATCTCTTTACCTGAAAGGACCGAGAATAATACCCATAATGCATGTGAAGGGTGTGGTGAAGTGTCTTCCGCAAGGAACTGAGTGATAGCTACTATGTGTTAATACCACATAGTGATATTAACTATGTGTTAATACCATACTCACTCCTGTTACCTATCAAAGTCGTATCAATTCTTTAAACTTGCATAGTAACTAGTTTCTTCCATAAAACTTATCCTGAACAGTTTCTGCTTAGTTTTAAGTGAAGGTGCACAGATCTCCTTCAAATGTATTATTTTATTTTTACCTGTGTAAGTCTCTGCCCAATAAAGCTTGTGGGTAACTCTCAGAAGCAATGACATTACTTTATCACAAGATATAATTATAAATGTATATTTCCATTATCCCCCTTACTGAGAAATGATTGTGTTGTGTTTATTTCATATTCCTATTTTGCACATAACAAAGCCTAAAGTAAATACCTGTTGATTTTTATTGCTTCACCTACCAAAGCTGAAGAGCTATTTGGTGATTTCTAGAGTCTATTTCTTTCATCATACTGACTTTTTTTTAAAGAAAGTAAATGACTCTTAGTTTGATGAGACCTGACCAGAGATTCCTTTTTATTATTAACGTGTTGATAATTAATTGTAATAGTTGAAAAGCTTGTCTCTGTAATAAGATATTCTTTAGAATATCTTTATTTTAATACTTAGCCATTTATTCCAAGTTGCTTCATGATTAAAAAACTACTTCAAGTAATACAATCTAAGAAAAAAATAGCATTATCTTACCTCATTCTGTGATTTCTAGAATTAAATCAGTGACTCAAATTTTATTTTCCTTAAATAAAGTGATACTTTAAAATATATTCAGTATGTTTGCAGTTTTGAAAATTTCTTTCTTTCCTTTCCTTTCTTTCTTTTTGAGACAGGGTCTCACTTTTGTAGTTCAGGCTGGCCCTGAGCTCAGCCTTGAACTCACAGCAATACAGCAATCCTCCTGCCTTTGCTTCCTAAGTGCTGGGATTACAGGTGTGAACTACCATGCCCAGCACTGTGGTACATGGTACTGATTGCTGGTGGTCATGAGTCTTCACGCTCGGCATTGCTATATGTGGTTACCAGGGACAGAACCCAGGCCCTTGCACTTCCAAGGCAGGCACCAGAACCATTGAGCTAAATCCCCAGCCCTGAAAATTAATTTCTAAAGACATAGGTAAATTACTTAAAGTTTACATGTGTGAAAGGCATAAACAGTGTTTATAACACTGTGATTTTAAATGGCTTAAAAAGGATTTTAAGTGGCTTAAAAGGATGTAGACAATTTCAAATATTAATCTCTACACTTGCACAACAAAAGAAATTCAGAGATGAAAAATTCTGTGTATCATCTGAAAGTTTTATTTATATATGATTAAATAAGTAGCTTGGCTGAGTTTATTTTATTTGATAGGCTGATTTCTTTTCCCTAAAAGTAGGCTGACTGACTAACTATTTGTATTGGATCAGTTGAGCTGTTTTTAATCCATAAGTGTAAACTGATTTTTTTTTTTTTTTTTTAAGACAGGATCTCGCTTTGTAATTCAGGCTGGCTCTGAGCTCAGCCTCAAACTCACATCACAGCAATCCTCCTGCCTCTGCCTCCCGAGTGCTGGGATTACAGGCCTGAGCCACCATGCGCAGCACTGTGGTATGTGGTGCTGATTGCTGCTGGGCGTGAGTCTCCATGCTCAATATGGTATGTGGTTGCCAGGGAATCAAACCCGGGCCGTTGCGCTTGCAAGACAGGTGCCAGAACCACTGAGATAACTCCCTGGCCCGTAAACTGATTTTATGATGAATGATATAATGATAAATGTTGCTTTTCATGAGAATGAAAATGTTTCATTTAAAATGATAATATCAAAATGTTGTTTTTCTCAGTGATTGACTATAAAATAATCTCTGTATAACATTATTGTAGTATTTTGATGCATTTGAAGCTATTTTGCTGAAAGAATAATTAATATAGTGTGTTTTCTTTAATCTACAGTAATTTTTATATTTTTTCTTTTAACATAATTATGTATTAAGGTTTTTTCTCTTATTTTTTATATAATGGAAGCTGATCTATATTTAGCAGTTAATTTCTCTGTTGGATTTCAGTTGAACAAAGAAACATATAGGTCTGGGGATTTAGCTCAGTTGTTCTGGCACCTGCCTTGCAAGTGCAAGGGCCCGGGTTCGAGCCCTGGGAACCACATACAACAATGCCGGGCATAGAGACTCACACCCATCAGCAGTCAGAACCACATACCACAATGCCCAGGTGTGGTGGCTCACGCCTGTAATCCCAACACTTGGGAGGCAAAGGCAGGAGGATTGCTATGATTTCAAGGCTGAGCTCAGGGCTAAGTGAGATCCTGTCCCACTCTCCCAAAAGAGAAGTATATAGATTGCCCACTACTTTACCCAGAATTAAATTTCTCAGGCTGCCAGTTTTTCAAAAAGTACAATATTTGAGCCAAAGCTGCATGCAGTAGAAGCATTCTAGCAATGAAAATTCAGTTGCAGTGTCAGAATACAATTCTACAGCAGATCTGATTGATTCTACATTGTATAGCTAAGGAAGACTTGAATATTTAGTGCATTGGAACAGTTTAAAAGCAGCTACTTACAGGAGGTCCAGTGTCCCCTTTTGGGCCTCTCAGATACTCCATTTCAAGCACTGTATTGAGATCTTCATAATAGTAATAATCATAAAGCTCAGTTTCGTTGCCATTTTCAATGAGATAAGTAGCATCAGGATAAAATTCACCTTCCTTCCTTAAATCAAGGTGATTATCCACAAATGGTTCCTCTGTCACTCTGTACAAAGTTGCGTTTGAGATCTGTTCCATCTCCATGAGTTCATTAGTGTATAGATTTGCTGTGATATCCTTCTTGACATTAGTAATTTTATCTTGCTTTGTATGTGGCAGAATGGTTGACATCTTCTTAAACAGTGACAGCCCGGTTACTGTGTCATGTTGTGTCATGTTGTTTGATATGTTTAGCAGAGACACAAATTTCGCCTCTATGTTCATTCTTGCCTCTTGGAGGTCATGGTGGATCACTGACAGGTTTGTATTGGTCTCACTGTGCTCTGTAGTGGTGGCTTCTTTGTTTTGAATCCCATAATTCTTGAGATCCAGAGCAGAGATATTTCCTGAATGAAGAGAAGTTAGCTGAGGTCTTACTATCTGGTGTTCTTGTCTTTTATGCACTGCTGTAGAATCATTATTTACATGTGGGGTGTCTTTGCCTTCTTCAGTAAATGTATTCTCTGGCAGTACACTTTCTCCAAACAGTTTGGGTAGGGAAGAATTTTCCAATCTCTTAGCTGGTGTGGCAGTTGTGTGAGGAAGGTCTGTCCCAGGCAGGTATTCGACTGCTTTGTGACACCACTGTTTTATAAACTTGCAGTAGTCTGCAGACACTTCTGCAGAAGGAACAATATCCAACTGACATACTGTCCCTTCAAAATGGACAGAATTGCTATACATACTTCCTAAGGTAAACACACTATTAGAATCAAATGTCTGATCTCTTGATATAGTCTCTCTGCTAAAATACTTCTTTCCACACTCAATAAATATGGAGACAACTTGGTTTCCAACAGTAATGGCAAATGAGTGCCATCGCTCATCATGAATGCTATAGTTGAAAGAAACAGACTGTTTTCCTCCAATGTGTACCATTAGCTTCTTAGGTAGAAACTGTATCCCTAGTTGCAGTCTATTTTTATTCCTAACACTGAATAAAAATGCATTATTCACTCTGTGTGACTGTAATGCAATTAATATTGTAAATGGCTGTGTTAAATTGACTGGTAAAACTTTCACAAGAGGTGACTCAATATAAGCATCATTTTTAAAAATGACACCCAATTTTGTTAAATAGATCCCCTGAGGTAATGGTACAGATGATGACGGTGCAGCAGTCACTGATGATGGGTGTCTTACATCTCTGCCTCCAAGGCCGAGTTGATGAAGGATATCTATGCCTGAAAATTGAAAACAGAAAGACAGAGAGAGAGAGAGAGAGAGAGAGAGAGAGAAACTTACTCATATGCATTCATGTTTAAGAAAAAAATCTTCCATTATAAACAGTAATTTCTACAATTTGCATACTCTGTCAGTAATTTCCAGGTAACAACAGATAGGGAGAGGGAGAATAAGATATTACACTGAATAATTTGAATTAAGTATGTACTTGTAGCAGAATGTAACCCACATACCAATAGCTTTTAACTCAAAATTCACTTAAAATTATTTTAGCTCATTAATTTTTCCAATTTGAATAGTATTCTTGTTACTCATATATATGTAGATATATACATATATATGTATTATATATGTATATACATATATATTACATATATGTATATATGGGAGATATAGTCATATACTTCCTAAGGTAAAGTTAAAATTGTTCACACACATTCATGAATATATATGTACTCAGTCAAATGAATGGACTAAGAACTCACATACCATGTTAGGCTGTGACCTGAGCACCCATGCCCAGTGGTACCTAACTCGAAGGGTATGCATATCTAACCTGAGAAGTGAGTCAGCAAAAAAACACTGCTTTGAAAATTAAAATGCTTAGAATAAATACATTCATAAACTATTCTCCTGTGATTTCAAATAAGCTGTTCTTCCAGAAAAGAACAGTCACATTTGTTTAATAGTATCAAAGGTTACTCTTCAAGAAAATCTCTCACTGTGAAACACTAATTCCTTCAGGAATTACTTCAAGTTACTAATCTTAACAAAGGAAATATTCTTACTGAGCAAAGATTTTAAAAACTGAGAATGTATATTTTCGGTATTTCATATATGTAGATCAAGGTGTTTTCTCTAATCATATTTTAGTTGAGTTTTAATCACAAGTAACTTTTTCTTCACTCACTGTCTTTGAATGTTTATTACTCAGTAAGTAGTGAAATACTGCATTCCTCAAACAAAATGAAGTTTCTTGTTATATGTTATTCTTAAATAATTTTCTGGATTATTGACTGATAATTTACTGGATTTTGTACAAATGTATGTAGAATCCTTATGTCCTATTATGAGTTAGTCTTGTTTCTGTTGTTCTCCCATTGTTCTGTTTCTGTCAGACTATAACAGTGAAATTTAATGACAGTTTAAATAATTTGGAGATTACCTTTTTCTAATAAATTATATACGACATCTATAAACTAAAGTTATCATGTTGGCTCTTTCATTGTTTTACATCCTCTATTTTCCTAATCTCTACACCATGTGATTGATTTATTCTAATTTTTAATGCATCTTGAGCCAACTTTAGAAGTTTAGACTTTCTAGGAAAAAAATTTCCTTTAGGCTTTCAAATGTATTGTCCCAAAATTACCACATAGTAATCCCTTTGTAATTCTTTTTGTTCTCTTGTTCCTGTGATTCTTTGTCTTGTTTTTCTAATTTTGAATATTTTCTTGAAAATTCAGACAGTTTCACTATTGATCATTTCAAATACACAGCCTTTGGATTTGTTTATGTTTTCTATTATTTTTGTCTGTTTTTTATGCCATTGATTAATTTCAGCATTTGTCTTTATTAATTATGCTTTTTCTCTTATGCCTTTTCCTAATTTCAGAAGTTCAGTATGCTGGCCTTTATTTTTCCTATGTTGCTGGATAATGAAGGCATTTAAGCTCAAATTTTTCCTGAGTAATGCTTAGTGGTCTCCCATAGATCTTGATATGTTCTGTTGCTTTTTACAAAATATTTTATTTATATACCCCCTTTGACTATTTTCCCCTTGACTTTTAAAAGTTTATATTTGCAATCAAAAGGGGCTTTATGTTTTCTGATTTTGCTATTAATATTAATTTAATAGTATTGTGATCAGAAAATGATGTCTCATCTTTATATTGTTTTTGAAACCTGATGGGTTGCACAATCACCTACTTTTCAATAATGTTCCATAAGCTCTGGCAAAGGTGTTTGAGTGAAAGAATTTAATCCACATCAGTTATTTATTTCTTAACTATTATTAACTTAATACATATCAGTTAGTGAATATATACTAGCTAATTATTCCTAGTTATAGATACAAAAATGTAGATTTATATCATGTATGTCTCCTATATCCTTATATTCTTATACAGTTACTCTGTCAAGGACTGAAATAAAGAGAGTCTGTTGCCACTAGTATGTCTCCTTGGACTTTTATGGGCCTTGCTTTATGGATATGGATTTAAATGTTTTGTGCATATACTTTCTGAACTATAAAAAGGCAGCTTATTATAACTCTGGCATCCTTTTACTCATTAGTAAATCTAACCTCCTCTTGTTATTTTTTAAAATTTGTTTTCGCTTGTCTGTCCATGCTTTTCTTTTTATCTACTTTGAAATATTATGTTTTAGGGTAAAAGGGAAGGGCCTGGTGTGAGCCAATCCAAAAGGTTTTTTGGGTATTTTTTGAGTGTTTATTTACATAATTTGTTTGATCTGTCAATTTATGCTTTGCTACTTCATTATTTTAAGTTCTTTCATGTGATTTCTTTCATTCATTTTTAATTATGTCTCTTTGGAGACTATTTTTATTCTAAGAATTGCCTGTAAAATAATATACACAACTCTCTGACCTTTAGATATAGCTATTATTTCTTAGAATTTGTCTTCTTTTCCTTTCCTCTCATACTTTCCTATTTATTTTAGATGTATCCTATTTTAGATTTATCCTATTTATTTTAGATGTATCCTATTTTAGATTTATCCTATTTATTTTAGATGTATCCTATTTTAGATTTATCCTATTTATTTTAGATGTATCCTATTTTAGATTTATCCTATTTATTTTAGATGTAGCATAGTATTGTTAAATATCTTTTTAACTTCTTTTATGTTCTTCTTGATTTTGGATAATATTTATTTATTTATTACTTATTTTATTTGGCACCAGAGATCAAACTTGGGACCTTGCACTTGTGAGGCAGGTGCCAGAGCCACTGAGCTATAGCCCTGGCCTAGCTTTGGATGATATTTAATTCCCTGGCAAAATTAATCTACTCTCTATCCCTCTACTTTCCCTCTTATCTTCCTTTTCCGGCCCCTACTCTTTTTTTGGCAGTTGTGTTAATCTTACCGTGGCAGTTTATATGGCATTTGTAGTCTGTTATGTTCCCATATTTCATCTGATAAACAATTTTGCTTTCTGCAATAGCTTCCCTGGTCACTTACGCTACAGTTTATCTTCGATTAGTTTACTCAAAAAGGTTTGTGGGATCATTTTATGAGTGCTGAACTTTCCAAAAATGCTTGTTTGTAGTCTTACATCTTAAGCATAATAAAAATTTCTCTGCTGATACTTCCTTTCTTTGAAGTATGTTACAGTAGAGAAATCTGAAGTCTGCTGAATTTCTTTGACCTTCCATGTGGCTCATTTTTTTCCCTTCGTGCCCCAGTGACCTGTTTGTGGTCTATGAACTGCTGTGCTGTGGTAAGAACAGGGGTCCCTGCTGCCCATTTGGCTATTTCTAGGTGTAGTTTGTCCATCTGTGGTATAAAATCAAGGCTTCATCTTACTTTGGCATAGTTGGCATGAATTATATCTATGACATTTTGCTCTAATTTATAAAGTTTTGCTTTTCTCCTTCAAAAATACCTATGTTGAGTAAGCAGAATCAAGCTACATTCTATAAATATAACATTTGACTTTAACTCCTTTAATATATTTTTTATCTTCAGTTCCATTTCCTTTACTTGTTTCTATTTTTAGTATTTTCCACAATGCCAGATTTCCCTTTGAGATCCTTATAATTTTATCTGAATTTATAACATTTTCATCTCTGACATCTGTGTTCTATAATTTCACATTTCATATCTTTTTTATTGTCTTCCTTTCCTTTTTCTTGATTGTTTTTCATTTTCTGAGTATATGACTGTTTTACCATCTTCTTTCATATGTGATCTGAATTTTTAAAAATATTTGGTTAGAATTTTACCTATTTAGTAGTAACGTTCTTTGTGTACGTTCACATTTTTGCTGCTTTCTCCTATATATTTTTTTGCATTGTCATTTTCTACTTGTTATGCTATACCAACTGATTTTAATTATTTCCTTTCCCAGGAATCTATAGAAGGGTGCTGAGTTGAAGGCCATGACTTCCAGATCTCAAAACTGCTTCACTGTTGCTAGAATTTCCTTCTACTCACTTTTTCTCTCAATTACACCTGGTTTAGAGCACTTCCATAGACAGCTCTGCCTACAGCTGCTTACTCTTCTTCCTCTGGATCTACTCTCATTAGTACACACTTCAGAATAAATCCTTAATGTCAAGAAGTGTATTTTTGCTTCCTATGATTTTGTTTCCATTTAGCCATTTAGCTACCACATATACTTCTTATACTCTTCTGGGCAGTGTCTGCTCTCCTCAGATCCTTTACACTTCTTGTATTCAAGGGCTAGATGTTCAGACTTTAAGCTATTTTCCTCCCTGCAGGAAGTCTGGGTTTGCTGATGCTTCCTGAAATCTTATTATTGATTTTATGTGACATCTGCTTTCTTGGCACATCTTGAGGATTTGTAGATTATATTAGTCTCCTAGTTGTGGGGAGCAATCTTATATCATCCTGGGAAAAATAATTTCACAATTAAAACTATGATCAGGCCTACCTTTCCTGCCTACAGGCCAGCTATGGCATATCTGGACATGACTAACCTTACCTCCTGGAACAACAAAGACCCCAGTGGTTCCACATGTTGTGATGCTCCAGGGCAGAACTATACCAGCTGAAGATTTAGGACTTTCATTTACATAATTCCTCATTGTTCTAGGCTGTACAAACCTGCTGGCCTCTGAGTGACCTGTTACATTACTTACTCCTGATGGACTGAATAAAAGTGTGGCAAGCTTCAGTTTTTCGTTTTGCTACTCAGAATAGCACGGATCAGGCCCAAGCTTAGCTTCTGCTCTGTCATTTCTTTCTATTTGTTAATTAATTCACCTTGTGCTGTTGGGCTCACAGGAGACTAGAACTTAACTGCAGAGGTTCTATTTCTGTCTCCTTTTCGTATTCCCTACACCCAGGTTTGCTGAACATGAAGTCTTTAGGTTTATTATTTCATTTTGTTTTGATATGATAGAAGTGAGAGGCCATGATTTCAAATTCATATTTAATAAAATTTAGGCCAGTTTCACAGATGAAGAACTGGAGACACACAGACACTCAATAACTTGATCAAGATCAAAGAACTGATAAATAGTAAAGTTTGAGTTAAGCACAATCTGACTTAAAGTCTACATTCTCACCATTCGACCACATTGCCTCATAGCCACTTTATTCCCCCATGAAATTCCACATTTCCTTGGCAAGACTCACCACTTAATCATGGCACCATTACTTTTGCCAACAAAAATCAGAATGGGGAGTACTCCATGCAGCCACTACAGTGTATATTTGAAGTAAAATTGAGTTGTCACCTTCACATGTAAATAGATGTCAAAAGAAGAAGGAACAAAGAACTTAAAAGTTGAAGGCACATATGAGAGGGATTTAGGAATATGGTAGTAGAGAAGGAGGAAGTATGGAATGTAGGAAAGAGGAAGGGAAGGAGAAAAAGGATGGAAAGAGGAAATCCAGAGGATGGCAGGTGAGAGGGAGAAAGGGAGGGAAGAAAGAGAGTTCTACCCAGAAGGCAACTATTTAACATTCAGCTTAGGACTGGCTCTAGATATCACCAAATTACCATTTGGAAACCAATTTAGGTATTTGCTAATATATACAACAATAAATAGAGACGTTATCGTCAATAAGTTACTTGTTTCATGAGTGACCCTACACATAAAATCAATCTAGTTTATGTAACTTATGAAATCATTTACCAATTAAAGAAAATGATTATCAGCTAGATATTGTATTAGATGCTTTATATTATTTTGAAGAATGGGAATAATGCCAACATTTATTAAATTCTATGTATTAATTACTACGCTAAGAATTTAACTGTATGAAGTCACATAACTCTCCTAACATTCTTCTGAGGAACATGATATAGTTATTCACACATGACATTTAAGAAAAATAAATCCAAGAATTAAATTATTCATCCACAGTTACCCAACTAGGAAGTGCAAAAGCACAATTCTTCAAAAGTTAGTCTCTTAACCCTGTGATTTTTAGAATGCATATGGCACCTAACAGTACAGCTGACTGTCTGCTTCCTCATTTACTTTTTAAATGTAGAATAAAGGGTAGTGTCACCAACACAACAGCTTGCTCTTTTTACTATAAACACTGGGCTTAATGACTTTATCCAAATCAGTGCTTTTACAACCACATATGCTGACTCACAAACCTCTTTTCTGGGCTTGCATATCCAATTGCCTATTGAATTTATCCACTAGAGGTTAAGTGTACGAACATTTCTAACTTTTCCCAAACCTTGTTTTTGTTACTCTAACAAGGGATGGGTTCCACCACCATACACATAGCCAGAATAACCTATCTGTATTATAAAACAGATCAATCGGGGATGGGAGACTATGCCATGGTGAAGCTGACTGTGAAAGTACACGTGACTTATTAATTACAAATCCCAGAATACATGCTCCAAGGAGTTCCAAAGCCCTGCACAGGGACTTTTGAGCAGGGTTTTGATAGGATGACCTAGCTCTGACATCAGCCTCAGGAGTGGATGATACAAAAGGGACAGTCCACATTTGAGATTTTAGCTATGGTGTTAGCTCTTGCATAGCAGCCCACCTCACACTGAAAGTGTACTTCTTTTTCTTCTCTTACTTGGCCCAAATTCAGTCCACAGAGCCTGTTCTTTTTCCTTCCTTTAATAAAACTGCTACTGTTTGTCCTTGTCCTAATCAATTGTTTGCTCAGATATAAAGAACCTAGAAACCAGCAAATGTTGGCGAGGCTGCAGAGAAGAAGGAACCCTTCTCCACTGTTGGTGGGACTGTAGACTAGTACAACCCCTGTGGAGATCAGTTTGGAGATTCCTCAAAAAGCTAGGATTGGAGGTTCCATTTGACCTGGCCATCGCTCTGCTAGGTATATACACAAAAGAATTAAAACACTCATATCACAGTGACATACGTGCACCCATGTTTATAGCAGCTCAGTCTGTGATTGCTACATCTTGGAAACAACCCAAGTGTCCATC
>PVIR01016215.1:0-36990 GCA_004026965.1 Petromus typicus | reverse complement strand
CTGTCTCAAAAAACCTTAAAAAAAAAAAAAAAAAAGAAAAGAAAGAAAGTAAGAATCAATGGTAAAAGAAACCATATAGATTATGCAAG
This sequence comes from Petromus typicus, assembly GCA_004026965.1. Lineage (NCBI taxonomy): Eukaryota > Metazoa > Chordata > Mammalia > Rodentia > Petromuridae > Petromus > Petromus typicus. Next base: position 36,901 of record PVIR01016215.1, on the reverse strand, counting down.
TATAGGAAAATTAAACAATGCACACTTGAATAATCAAGGGAACATAGAAGAAATCAAAGGAGGAATTAGGCAGTTCCTAGAATCAAACAATGATGCCAGTACAAACTCTGAATCTATGTGACACAATGAAAGCATATCTAATGTGGGAATTTATAGGTATTTATGCCCATATCGGTAAAACAGGGTGAACCCAAACAGCCTAATCATTCACTTCAACATCCTAGAAAAATAAAAAAAAAACCTTAAATCCAAAGATAGTACAAGGAAGGAAAGCATAAAGAACAGAGCAGAAATTAATGAAATAGAGACCAAAAAGTACAAAGAATCAATGAATCAAAGAGCTGGTTCTGGGCTGGGGATTTAGCTCAGTGGTTCCGGCACCTGCCTTGCAAGTGCACAGTCCTGAATTCCATCCTCAGTAACCGCATATACCAATGCCAGGTGTGGAAACTCACGCCCACCAGCAATCAGTACTACATACCACAGTGCCAGGAGTGGTGGCTCATGCCTGTAATCCCAGTACTCTGGAGGCAAAGGCAGGAGTATTGCTGTGAGTTTGAGGCTGAGCTCAAGGCCAGCCTGAACTACAAAAAATGAGACCCTGTCTCAAAAAAAAAAAAAAAGAAATCTGGTTCTTTGAAAGAATAAACAGATAGAAAATCTTGTTAGCTAATCTCATCAAAAAAGGAGAGAAAAGCCCCAAATCAATACACTTAGAAATGAAAACATGAAATCACCACAGACAAGACTGAAATACAGAAAATTATTAATAAGCACTTTAAAACATGTACTCTAATAATTACAGAGTCCACAAGAAATGGACAGATTCCTAGACACATGAGAATTACCAAAACTGAACAATTAAGGTATAAAAACTCTGAATAATCCAATCACAAATAATAAATTTAGGGCTGGAGAGTTAGCTCACTGGTTCTGGCGCCTGTCTTGCAAGCGCAAGGACCTGGGTTTGATCCCCGGTAACCACATAACAATACTGGGTGTGGAGACTCACCCCAGCAGTAACCAGTACCACATACCACAGTGCCGGGCGTGGTGGCTCACGCCTGTAATCCGAGCACTCGGGAGGCAGAGGCAGGAGGATTGCTGTGATGTGAGTTGGAGGCTGAGCTCAGGGCCAGCCTGAACCACAAAGCGAGACCCTGTCTCAAAAAAACAAACAAACAAACAAAACAAACAACAACAACAAAAAACACAAATAATAAATTCAAAGAAGTAATGAAAAACTTACCAATTAAGAAAAGTCCAAGCCCCAATGGCTTCATACTAAACTCTACAAGAACTTTAGAAAAGATCTAATGTCAACACTTATCAACCTATTAACCAAATTGGAAAAGTACTCTCAAAGTCATTCCTGGATGCTAGAATTACCCTGATTCCAAAATCAGAGATAGACAGAAATACAGGCCAGTCTCACTAATCAATGTAGATGAAAAAATGCTCAACGAGATACTGGTAAACAGATACTTCTCAGAAGACAAAATGCAAATGGTCAATAAATACATGAAAAAGTGTTTGGAGATCCAACATGGTTGAATACTGGAGTCATCTCAGAGACAGAGATGACTCACTAAAGGCACGGGAAATTGGAAGAGGGGAGGGATGTACACCAGGCTGAAAAATTCAATTTGAAAGAAGAGACTTGTAGATCAAACAATACATATGTATAGAAGTTTAAAAGAAGAAAAACATTTTATTAAAAAGCTTCTGCACAGCAAAAGAAACCACCAACAGTTCCACTTAGCTATAAATGTCTTGAGTTTATCCTTCTTTATGTCTGAGTAGTACTTCATTATATATTTAAAAATACATTTTTTTATTCATTCATGAGTTGATTTGGGTTGTTTCCAAGATTTAGCTATTACAAACTGTGCTGCTATAAATATGGGTGCACATATATCTCTACGGTGTGACGTTTTTAATTCTTTTGAAAGATATCCAGAAAGGGAATAGCTAGATCAAATGGGACCTCTAATCCTAGTTTTTTTAGGAATATTCACACTGATTTCTATAGTACCCACCTTCATGAATCTATAGATCATTTACTTATTATATCTTACTATGGTTGGATACTGCTTTATGGTGAAAAGAGATAAATTGTTCTATGGAGGAGAAATTTACTACATATGATTCTCTGACTTATTTTGCATCTTATTATATAATCATAAATCTATGGGATTAAAGGTGACACAGTATTCATTATTTTACAGTTTGTCATTTTCCAGTTTGTGACTGACACACTAGTCATTACTGAATGTACTAAGTTAGTCAAGGTGGCATTGCTGCTGTGTTCAAGTGATCCTCCTTGTATGCATATACTTAGATTATCTGGAGGCAATAAATGATAGTACAGTGCAGTACAAAAGAACGGGGTGCTGGGTCAAACATGCTGCAAACACGCATCCCAAATAAATTGAAGAGGCAAGGTCTTGTGACAGATTCACCAGCCAAAAGCCAGCTATGCCTCCAAGGCATCTCTGAAAGGTAATAATTTCCTAAAGAGGTCTCTACACCAGTAATAAAGCTACCTATAATAAGCAATTTGTAAGACCTAACAATGAAAACAAATGAAAAAACAAACACAAGAAAATGAGAACACATAGAGGCAAGATGCAACCCATAATCGCTACTCATCCAAGGCAAATCGTAGGAGCACTGAGTTGGAAGAAACAAAACCTTTCCAGCTAAATTTTATGAAATGGTAGCAGCAAGAGTAACAAAACAGATCAATAAATCTCTTGACAAAAACAAAAGAAAGATACAATAATTAAAGAGATGATGACCATAATGAAAAAAACAATGAGTGAATCTGGAATAGATACAGATTTTTTAAAATGCAGGAGAGGACCAGGGATTTAGCTCAGTGGTTCCAGCACCTGCGTTGCAAGTGCAAGGTCCAGGGTTCGATCCCTGGGAGCCATATACAATAATGCCCAGTGTGGTGACTCACACCCACCAGCAATTAGTGCCACACACTACAATGCTGGGCGTGGTGGTTCACGTCTGTCATCCCAGCACTTGGGAGGCAGAGACAGGAGGATTGCTGTGAGTTCGAGGCTCACTTGAGCTACATAGTGAGCTCAGGGTCAGCCTGAACTACAAAGCGAGACTGTCTCAAAAATAAATAAATAAATAAATAAATAAATATATAAATAAATGTATGTATATATATATGGAGGAGCTTAGGAAATACAAGGAAACCATGAATAAAGAGAAGAACTGTAATCCATAAAACAGACTCAGTGAGAATTGCATGTTAAAATTTTTATTGAATGTATATGAATCAATCAACCAGTGTGATATCAGATTTAGAAGACAGTGCTATGGTGGGAAATCATAAAATGAAAGACTTTTTAAAAAGAAGAAAGGACCATGAAAAAAATTGAACAGCTGCTAGAATATACAAATCATAAAAATATATGATCAACTGGAATCAATGAAAAATCAGAAGACAATACAAAGGACATAAAAAGCTGTTCAGAAAAGTAGTAGCAGAAACAAATATTGGTGAGGCTGTGAAGAAAAGGAACCCTTCTCCACTGTTGGTGGCGGTGTAGACTCATACAACCCCTGGGGAAATCAGTGTGGAGATTCCTCAAAAAACTAGGATTAGAGGTTCATGTGACCTGGCCATTCCCCAGCTAGGTATATACACAAAAGAACAGAAAGATTTATATCACAGGAACATATGTGCACTCATGTTTATACTAGCTCAGTTTGTGATAGCTAAATCTTGGAAACAACTAAAATGTCCATCAACTGGGGAGTGGATAAAGAAGACGTGGTCCTTTCAAATGATGACTAATAAACTTATTCATCAAGCAAAAAAAAAAAAAGAAGATGTGGTCCTTTTATAGAATGGAGTATTACTCTGCCATAAAAAATGATAAGATTGAATCATTTACACTCAAATGGATGTACCTTCAGGATATCTTCATAATGAAATAAATAGATCCCAGATGTTAAAATATCATATCTTTTCTCTGGTATGAGAAAAAGAAGATGTAAATGAATTCTAGTATATATAGTTGATATCATGAAATAGAAGATATTTGAAAGGAAAGAAGGTGTAGGGGTAAATCACAAGAGGAAAAAGAATGTGATGGTAATAAAAAAGAAAACAGAATTTATGTATATAGGGGGCAAGGAGTTGTAGAATGGGTGGGGGGATGGGGAAAAATGAAAATTAAGTTGCGTTATATACTGGTACAAAGTCTCAATGCTGAATGTGATCATGATGTGTATATATAATGTAGATTTATGTATACTAAATATATTATGTATAGTGTAGATTAATGTATAATAAAGATTTGAATTTTTTAAAAAAGTAATAGCAGAAAATATACCAAGCATGGGAAAAGAATATGATATACACATAAGTGATGTATATAGAACTCCAACTAGCCATGATCAGAAAAAGTCCATATTAAGGCATATACTAGTCAAGATTCCAGAAATTCAACACAAGAACAAAATAGTAAAAGCTGTTAGAGAAAAGAAACAAATCATCTATAAAAGAAAGCCTATTTGAATCACAGCAGACTCCTCAACTAAAACCCATAAATCAAAGAGAATATGGAATGAAGGATTTCAAGCCCTAAATGAAAACAATCTCAAACTCAGATTGTTGTACGCTGCCAAATTATCTTTCAAAATTGATGAAGAAAAAAATACTTTCATGATAAACAATACCTAAAGAAATTCATGACTACAAATGAACACTTCAAAAAGTTCTGAAGAATACTATAGAAAGAGATAATGAAGACACAGATTCCAATAATCACAATAGAATAGATCTGCAAGGTAAAGCAAGAAATTAAATAGAAAGGAAAGAAAGAGAACTAATGCCAGGAAGATAATATAATGACAAGATTAAATCAAACCTATTGATGAAAACTACCAATGTGAATGATCTCAAGTCACCAATCAAAAGACAGAGATTAGTAGAATGGATCAAGTAACAAGGTTGAAAAATATGTTGCATATCAGAAACTTTTAATTCCAAAAGAAATCCATAAACTGACAGCAAAAGGATGAGAAGCAGTACTCTATGCAACAGGAACCCAGAAAAAAGTAGAACTAGCTATGCTATATACAGACAAAGTGCATTTCAGGCCAAGACTGGTCAGAAGGAGCAAAGAAGGTCACCACATACTTGGTAAGGGAATAAGCCAAAAGGAAGAGATGATAATTATAAATATATACACACCAAATGTTAGCTCACTCAACTATATATAACAAACACTAATGAATATGAAAAATCACATAAATGCTAATTGATCAACTAGACAAAATATCAACAGAGATATATCACAGCTGAACCAAAGCTTTGAACAAATGGACTTAATACATATCTACAGAAGGGGTCCCCAACAATAATAGAATACACATTTTTCTCAACACATACTAGTTCACAGAACATGTTTGAGTAAATGCAAACGAATACAAACCATTCCATACATATTATGAGATCATAATGCAATTAAATTGAAAAATGGCAAAAGAAACCACAAAACCTACATAAAGACATGGAAATGAACTTTATCTTCTTGAACAAACAATGAGTCACAGATGAAATTTAAAAAGAGATTATACAGTTTCTACATTCGAAGGAGAAAGGTAAAAGAAAGAGTTAACAGGCTTTGTACAGAAAAACCTCTGTGCTAGACAGGCTAGAAAAACAGACCTTGACCTAAGTCTTAGAGCAACAAACCCTGGTATAGAGAATTCTTGGCACCAGATGTAACGGCTTCAGTCTGCCTGGGAGAAGCTGACCCCCAAAGAACACAGCCTTCGGATTGTTAGGGAGTATGGAAGCAGAGTTTGTTATTATCAAGGACGCTAGAAATTTCTCAAAATAGTGTGTCCGGCCCCAGCTTCTGGCTAAAGCTGTGACTGGACACATCCAGTTACAATGACCACGTCTGTCTTTTCGCTTGGTGCCGCTTTCGTCTGAAGTAAGGAGAAAGAGGAAGTGAAGAAGCTCAGGTTCGCCTTGGCCCAACGAGAGACTGTTCTGATCTTCTGCCATCCATCAGCGGTAGTTCTGTCGCCATGCTGTTTGTCCGGTGATGACACGCTGAGTGGTAAAGGTGGAACTTCTCCATCTTCCTCTTATTCATACTTTCTGATTTTCTGCCATCCATCAGCAGTAGTAGTGCTGTTCCTGTGCTGTGTTTTTCCGGTTACAACACATTGAGTGGTAAAAATGGAACTACTTCTTCTATCTCTATATTTTTTCCCTAATTCCTAAATATAAATATTTCTTAAACTCCCTTGGGTATGTAGTGGCTTTATTCATATGAGTCAAGCCGGTAAAATTTATTAAAGGTGCACCACAGTTGAGAAATTGCCCCTGTCAACACAACATCTTAACATTAACACCAGTAAGAGACATTGGATCTCATAGGATCCAATGAAAGCAGTGCTACAGGAAGAATTTATAGTACTGACTGTCCACATCTGAAAAATTGAGTGAGCTCACATAAATAACCTAATATTGAACCTTAAACTTCTAGAAAAAGAACCAGTTGAACCTGAAGCTCACAGCAAGAAGCACATTATAAAGATCAAAGCAGAATTAATGCAATTGAAAGTAAAAAACAATACAAAGAATCAATGAATTAAAGACTAGGTTATTTGACAGATTAAGTAAAAGAGACAAACCATTACTCATTCTTATCAAAAAAGAAAAGAAAAAGATGACTCAAATCCATGTAATTAAGAATGAAATATGAAAATTCACAACACATCCTGTATACCAATACCTAGAAGAATATCAATACCTATTTTGAAAACCTGTATTCAAATAAGATGAAAAAAAATTTAAAAATGGATAGATTCCTAGATACATAAGAATTACCAAATTTGGATCAAGAAGATATAAAAATTCTAAACCAATATCAATTGATGAAATTGAAGAAGTTAAAAAAAAAAACTACCAACAAAGAAAATCACATTCTACATTCTACAAGAACATTCTACAAGAACTTTCTGCTACATTCTACAAGAACTGTAGAGAAAATCTAATGCTGCTACTCCACAAATTCTTTAATGGAATCGAAAGGGAAACAGTACCTCCCAAAACACCCCTAGAAACAAGTATTACCCTGCTACCCAGACCAGAGAAGAATGCACCCAAAGAAACAGAACTACAGGTCAGCCTCTTTAATGAACATAGATGAAAAAATCCTCAGTAAGATACTGAGAATGAAGCAAGTCATTATGAAGATTAAGCACAGGGATCAAGCAGGATTCATCCTAGGAAGGCAAGGATAGATCAGCATGTGCCAGTCAATAAATGTAGTACACTCCACATTAACAGAACCAAGGAGGTAAAACCACATGATCATCTCAATAGATGTAGAAAAATAATTTGACAAAATAAAATATATTTCATGAGAAAAACCCTAGAGAAAAATGGAATAGAACATTTTCATCTCAATCAGCTGAAATTCATCTGTGATAGGCCAACAGCCAACAACATACTAAATGGTCAAAAACTGAAAACTTTCCCTCTAAATGAAGAACAACACAAAGATGCTGCCCCCACTCCTTTCAATATAGTTCTAAGCAGCAATTAGACAAGAGGAAGAACTGAAACGAATAAAGACAGGAAAAGAAGAAGTTATATTATCATTATTTGTGCATGACATGCTACTCTTCACAGAAGTTCCTCAAAACCCCACTGAGACTCTTAGATTTGATAACCAAGTTTTACAGTATAACAGAATACAAAAATCAGCATTCAAAAATCTATAACATTCAGGTTCACAAATAATAAAACTCACTGAGAGAAGAGTTACAGAAACAACACTTTTCACAAGGGCATAAAGAAAGAAGTAGAAAACTTTTATATTTAAAACTACAGCACTCTGAAAAAGATCAGCGATATCAGAAAATAAAAAGGCATCCCTTGTTCTTGGATACACAGAACCAACATAGTGAAAATGGGCATACTTCTAAACTGTTATACAGATATAATGTAGTTCTGATCAAAGTACCCACAGAATACCTCACAGAACTAGAGAGAACAAGCATAAAATTCACATGGACCTAGGAGAGACCTAGAATAGCACATGCAGTTCTGGGCAACAAAGGCAAGGAAGGGAACATCACAGTCTCTGACCTGAAGTCACACTACAAAGCTACCATGTAAAAACAGGATGGTTCTAGCAAAAAATGAAACAGACCCAAGGATCAATAGAATAGAATAGAATAAGATGCAGGAACAACTCCAAGCAAACTCAGTTACCTAATTTTTGACAAAGAGGTCAAACAGAAAGAAAGCCTCTGTAATAAACAGTTCTGGGAAAACTGGTTTTCCATATGGTGAAAACTCAACCTAGATCCATATCTCTCACCAAACACTAGTCGAAAACAGAAATAGACAGAAGATCTAAATATTAGAGTAGAAACAATCTGTTGGCAGATGGAAGAGGTAACTCTTTAAGATGTAGATATAGGCAAAGACTATGAACAAAAGTTTGATTTCACAGGAAGTATTTCAAAGAATCAACAACTGGGATCACACCATATCAAAAAGCTTTGCACAGGAAAAAAAAAAAAAAACTACTGACAGAGTAAAGAGACAACCTGAGAATGGGCAAAAAAATTTTACCAGCTATTCCTCAAAGGACTAATACATGGAATATATAAACAACTCATAAAATCTAGACTCCCCCGTATTTAAATACTCAATCCCAAAATGAGCATTTAAAATGAATAAATACTTTTCATATTAAGAAGTACTAACAGCAAATAAATCTATGAAAAAATTCAATATCACTAGTCGTTCAAGAAATGCAAAGGAAAACAATGCTGAGAGTTCCATCTCACTTCAGAAAGAATAGAAATCATCAAAAAAATCAATCAATAACAAATCCTAGAGATATTATGGGGGAAAAGGAATCCTTCTCCACTGTTAGTGGGAGAGTAAATTGGCAAAGCCACTATGGAAATTAGTATGGAGTCTCCTCAAAAAACTAAAGCTACAGGTTCCATTTGACTCAGCTATTTCCATTCTAGGTATCTTCCCAAAAGAGTTAAGAGCATCACACCATAGTGATATATGTACAGCCATATCTATAGCAGCATAATTTATAATAACTAAATCATGTAAACAGATCATTTGGTCACCGTTGGCTAAATGGATAAAGAAAGTGTGTTTTTTCCATGCAACAAAGTACTATTCTGACATAAAAAAAGGATACACTCAGGACTTGTTTAGGTAAAGAGATGCATATTGAGAACATAATTCGAAGTGAAATAAATTAGTCACACATTTCTGTTGTAAGAGACTAAAAGCATAAACAAGGACAAAAATGGGTGATAGATATTGGGAAGTAGCAAGAAAATGTTCAGATAGAAGGGGAACAAGGTAGAAAGAAGAGGAAAGAGAAGGAAGAGAATAAAAATAAGAATGGAATGAAAATTACAGAAACAAAGTTTTGTAAATGGAAAAGGCAAGGATTGAAGGGAAGAGAGGGTAATAAGAAAAAAATTGAGATATATTCTGTACAAGTACAAATTCCCTATGATGAATATGATCATTATATATGTCAAAAATGTACCGATCACATCAATTAAAGAAAGAAGAAATTTTTATCATCTCTGACCATGGGAGAAACACAAAGCAATAATGAGATTCCATCTTACTCCAGAAAAACAGCTATCATCAAGAAATCAATAATAAGAAATGCTGGTAAGGGTGTGGGGGAAAAGGAAAACTTCTTTACTCTTGTTAGGAATGTAAACTAGTACAATCACAATAGAAAACAACATAATTTCTCAAGAGACTGAAAGCAGACATATACATACATACTTATATTTATATCAGAACAACTCATAATAACTAAATCTTCGTAGTGGCCTGTACATCCATCAACAGACTAATGGGCAAAGAAAAAGTGGTATTAAGCAGAGTGGAGTATTACTCTGTGAGTCATTTATATGGAAAACGGATACACTTTGTGACTGTGTGAAGTGAAACAGATCAGACACACAAGGTTAAATATTGCATGGCTTCTCCCATAAAAGAAATGAAAAATGTAAAGATGGGTACCAGGAAATGGGGAGATGGATCCTTTGCAAAAGCAAAGGGGAGTAAGAGATGGAGTTAGGAGGAAGGCGAAGGATGGGAAGGGGATACAAAAAGAACTAGGATGTGCTGTGTACATGCACCAACTCTCCACAACAAGTGTGATCATTATGTATTACAAATATGTACCAATAAGATTAAAAATTTAATTTAGAAGTATTCATCTCAAGCCCCTTCTTATTTTCTTCAATGACAAGGGGAGGAATGATTAAATCAGTGATTCTCAAAGGAGGCTAATCAGAATCAACCAGGGTACTATTTCTATATGTGGCTTTCTGGCCTCCCCATACTCTGGGCTTGATTCATGGCTGGGGAGAGAATATAATTTTCTCTCTTTTTTTTTTCCTTTCTTCATTCACCCTCTCACTCATTTTGTTTTATTTTGTTTTTTGAGATAGGGCCTCACTATATAGTTCAGGCTGCCCTTGAAATCACTGCATAACACAAGCTGGCCCTCACTTCCCGATGATCCACTTACTTTAGCCAAGTGCTACAATTACAGATGTGTGCTACCATCCCTAGCTATGGAATATCATTTAAAAAAGAACCTACCAAGTGATTCTGATGAGCAGCAGTATTTGGGAAGTTCTCTAAAGACAGGCATTCCCAAACAACCAAAACAATTAACAATTTACACATTCAGGATAAGGGAAAATATTCTTCTTGTTGGGTTACTAGCTTCTTCTCTGGTCAAAGAGGATTTGCTATATTTTTCATCTAAATGGCTTATTTTAGTTTAAAAAATTGGCAGTCCTAGGATGGCTGATTCATTATGTTTCTTGAATCTGTACTAACGCTGTCCACTAGAACTTTCTACATGATGAAAATGTTCTAAGTCTGTGCCATCTAAAGTTGTATATATGGCTATTATATATTTGAGATGTTGCAAGTACTACTAAAGAAATATGTTTTAAATTTTGTTCAATTTCTATTTAAATCACTGCATGAACCCGGTAGCCAGTGTACTGAACACCTCAGGACTAAACTTTCAACCTTGATTAAAGTGGAGCTCTCCCTCTCCTGACATCACTCACCTCTACTCAGAGGAACCTCTGCAGATATCAGAGTCACATAGAGCTGATAGGTCAACTGGGGCACTGAGCCCAAGAAGGCTTGGATCTGTGACATACGTTTGTAGGCATTGCGATGCATAGCCAAGGTCCGGATGGAGTGGCCCACCTCCCACTCTATCAGCACCTCCTCGCCATCTATTAGCATCTTCTTGCGAGTGAGGCTGACATAGGGCTCCTCCTGCCCTTCTTTCTTCCACAGTGTAAGGTACTTTATCATGGCTTCCAAACATCTGCAGGAGTAAAGCATTATGGGAACGTAACTAAAGCTGTCCAGAGAAAGGAGGTTGTGGTACTTCTTACCATTTGCTTGCTTCTGTTCTGGGAGTTTCTTATCAGTGAAAGAGTGGATCATGCCTTCTACAAGTTACCTTGGGTCTAAGTCCTTTCTTGTTTGGTTGCCTACTAACCTAAGAACATCATTTCAGAAGTACTTTTTTGAGGACACAGAACTGTTTTTCTCCCCCCTTTAGAATAAAACTGTGTGTTTTTTTTAATGCCTTGAACACAAAAGTATTATAAAAATATTGTATTCAGAGAGAAGGATGGGGTCTCCAAAAGGCCTTGGTTTTCATAACATCTTAAATTCTTATGGTAAAGCATTCTATATTCAAAGTATTCAAGTCTATAATCAGAGTTTTCAGGCTCTGCTTTTTCAAGAAAGCCCCATTTTTGTGTCTCTTGACCTATTCTGGACACCATCCTTTAAAATTGATTAATGCTTTACAAATCAGAAAAAATATCTTTATGGGAATCTATCACCCTTGAAATAGTGAAAAGACCACTTTTTCTGCTGTTCCTTTTTCATTTTCCCTTTATAGAATCCTTTATAATCAGAAGTTTCTGGTAGTGTAGACCTTGTGAACAGAAGCAACTAGAACATCTTGTTTTGGAACACCCCAGTTACCACGTCCCTACTGACTCTGAAATGAATGGAAACTGTGGACTATTTCTTATGACAAGTAAAAGCAATTGTGCTAGAAATTAAGACATCTTCCCAATAGGCTGAGAGCAGGGGTTGTATTTATCATGTTCATATTCCCTATCACATAGGGGGAATTTGATAAATATTTGCTGAATAAATGAAAGAATGACAAGGAATAAAGAATACAGTGTAAGGGATGAGGGAAAGAGGACAATAACAGCAATGTGATTTAACATAAAAAAATGGATGAAAGATAAACTCAGAGATTTATGTCCTTTCTAGGTTTTGGCCCCTGATACAAAATTTTGAAACATGTACCGCCCACCATTCTCCCTTAGATCTCGAGGCTGATTCACATGTAGCACTTCAAACTGTTAGAAACTTCTACTTTCTAAAGACAAACCAACTTTTGGGAGAGAAAAGGAAAGAATGAAAGCAAGATTCTCTTCCTATTTAAGGAGAATGTTAAATGCATTTTAACTAAAAAGTTTAGATTTTTAACCCCAGTTCATCCATGCTATTGTTAATTCTACATTCAGGGAGGTGGTAACATGAATGCTCTGTTTATGCTTCTATTCTGAAGGCTCTTCACTGGTTTATGTGAAGCTTCAATACACCAAGAGAACATTGCCATTTCCAAAAGAGTGGTTGTATTTCATGGACAAGAGCTAACTGTATGAAGAGCTTCATATGCTTGATAGCACTAATTGTACTTATCTAAAACTTTTTACTTACCTAAAGCTTGGCCTTGAAAATAAGCATACACAAAATATGATTTATGGGTTTTTAATTGCATTTTCCCTGCTGTAGGATTAAGTGACTGAGGTTACAAATCCTTCTCAATCATTTCTAGTGGAAGTTATACAAGGAAAATGAAAAGCTGTGAGCAAGACTCCAAACAGAGGATCTAGATCAAAGACAGTAGCCCAAAACCCTATAAAGCAAAAAGGAGGGAAGGAGAGAAAGAGAAAGAGAGAGAGAGAGACTGTGAGAGAGAGGGAGGGAGGAAAGGAGGCAAGGGGAGGGAGAGAGAGAGAGGTCAAAGCTGGGGGTTGGGTACTTGCTAGAATTTGCATCTTGAGAGTTCCTCATCTGTTAGCTCAATATATCACATTTGACGAGAGAAAAAATAGTTTCCTTGCTCCTTTAGTGACATTTTGAAATCTGTTGACTCCAAGTTCAAGACGAAGATTTTCTTTCGTAGCTTAACTTCGAAAATGTAAAACTAAAAAGTTCCTCTAGGTCACCAAATCTAAAGTTGCACAGGACCAGCCGAGTCACTACCTGACCAGTGGATGTAGTTTGGCCTTTCTTGTTCTTGACTATTTTTAGTCATTTAAAATTTAAAATTGTGAAATTCAATTTAAAATCTTTTTCTATAGAAAGCCTTCTAGAAGATAGGAGATCGGGCTGTACTGAGTCTGAATTCCAACAAGGAAACATTGGGCCAGATTTGTAGAGTGGCTCAATCCTCTACAGACAAGTCATGGACTCCAAATTGCCACCGTAATTACTATTCTTTCTTTTGCTAACACTGACACTTTGTTTTTATTTATCATCTCATACTTGGCCCACTTCACTCATTTATGATACCTCTGAAACCACTGGAGTTTAAAGCTCATGATGTAGTCCCATCCATTAGTTTACATATGGGGAAAATGAGTCTCAGGGCATTTTGGAGATTTCACTAAGGGTACACAACTAGTCAGAGAGAGAGAGGAGTAGACACTGAGCCCCTCATTCATTGTCACTATTTGTTACACTTATTTTCTGTGATAAACCATAACCATTTCTTTCCCATTTAAAACTCTACTGTAATTTTTCCAGCTTTTTGGAGATATAATTAAGAAATAAAAATTATATATATATATTATATATATATATATACATTTACAGATGAAAGATTTTATAAAGGGGGAGTTTCATCTTTAATTAGTTTCACAGCCCATTTAGAACCCTCTGTTGAGCTCCCTCCCACTGAAGTTACAACATCAACACTCTGACCCGCTGCCCTCAGGGGACTGCAGGTGTTTGCCACTCTTGCAATCATGACACACTTGGTCCATTCCTCCCTCCTGATCTCATGCATTTTGCAACACTGCTCCACCTTGAAAACCTCACAGTGTCCAGGTGCAACTGCTGATCTAGATGCTGTCTCCCTTGAATTTCATTCTTTCAGAGCAACTTGAATAAGAACACCTGGTATTATTACATTATGGTACTGAATCCAGATAGACAGAGTACCTTCCTTTGCTCCCTTCCAACTATGTACCATCATCATAGGAATAGACAAAGAGGTAAATAGGACAGTGAAGAACTATAGGATAGAAATAGGAGAGAACAATGAATTACATTGTGTTGGGATACCAGATTACTGCAGGTGTCTTAAACATTTTTCCAGATGTTTAATTCCTGGAAAATTTAAAGAATAGCAGCAGTTTTAGTCCACAAGTTCAAAGTAAACATGAATATGGGATGGGATAGAAGCAGGAAGGAATTTTCTTCCATCTTCAAGAACATCCAAAAGAACTTTAAAATCACACACTCTAGAAAAGGGATATAGCTCAGTAGCAGTGTTTGCCCAGCATGCCCACAGCCCTGGGTTCAATTTCCAGCAGTGCAAATAAATAAACCAATAAATAAGCTCTGTAGCTTTGGCCTACGTACACAAGGTGACCACATCTGTTGGTCCCATGCCAATTTTTACAACAAAAAGTCAGACAGGAAGCCTTGCCTGAGGAAGCCTTATTGATGGTGTCACTCACAGTCTGGGAACACAGGTACACGCCACATGTTCATCACGGTGTCACTGGAAATTTCAGATAAGTTCTTTTGGATGATAGACAGGGAAGCCAGGAATGGGAGCCAATTAGATCAGAGGTGCAGCGTCCGTCTAGCTAATATTAACATCACCTTTCTCTGCATAAGTATGGAGAACGTTGGGGGGATATTTTAAAACTGCTCACCTGATCACAGGTCCCAAAAGGATGAGATGCATAAATAATGATAGTGGCCTATCTTTGGCCAGATCTCTGTGGACAAAAATGAGGGTCAACTGCACCATAATGGATGAAAATATAAAGAAAGAAAACGTGTATGTCATCCAGAATGTTTCATTATTCTTTCGATAGATTCTGACCATGTACAGGGCAGAGGCAGCCTCTCCACAGTACAAAAAGGTGGAGAAAAGAATACTAAATGGGAAGGTAAAGCGGGGATTCTCCCCTCGGATGACGTCTTCCTCCGAAGAGGGAACAGGATCTGTGTTCGGCTCGTCAGAAATTTCATAAACTGTATCCATTGTGGAGGTTCTGAGTGTTGTGCTCTGGTTCAGAGCATCTCCCAAACAATTCCCCCCAAACCCTGCAGCCACTGCAGTCCAGGGAGTGGTCGAGTGGGCTCCGGCAAGTTGAGTTCCAGAGGGAGATCCGCTGGTAGGAGAGCTATCTGTGTTTTCTAGGCTCACTTGGACCCGGAGCCTGGGATGGAGCACCAGGGAGTATCACTTTGAACTTGGCTCTTGATTGGCCCTCAAATCCAGTTGTCCACATGGGTGCTGAGAAACTTGAACGAGGCAGAAGCAGGCGTTCCAGCGCCGGCTCCGGAGTCCGGTTGCGGGCGTGTGGAGGGGGTGAGAACAGCTGTTTCCACAGAGGCGCCTGTGCAGCGAGCGCCCCAGGCAAGGGACAGCCACTCCGTGGGGGCGCCGGCTCCGATAGCTCCCGATGAGCTGTGCCGACGCGAGCTCTCGGCTGAGCGGAGAAAGAGCCAAGAGCCGAGGCAGGAGAGGGCAGCGCGAGT
This sequence comes from Petromus typicus, assembly GCA_004026965.1. Taxonomy (NCBI): domain Eukaryota; kingdom Metazoa; phylum Chordata; class Mammalia; order Rodentia; family Petromuridae; genus Petromus; species Petromus typicus. The sequence continues at coordinate 20,988 of PVIR01016215.1, read as the reverse complement.
GTCCGCCGACGGATTCCGAGCAGCGTCGAGGTACCTCGCTGCGGCGGCAGGTAGCTGCGGGCTAATTAGCGTGCTGCCCGGCCAGCTCAGCCACCCTCTCAGGACGGCGCCTCCTCTCGGGATCCAGGACGGCTCCTCGGACTCCCCCAGCTCCGCCCCCGAGACAGCGCGGCGGGGGGCAGCAGCGGAGTCACCCCTCTGTTCCCGAGTGAGCGCGGTCTCCTAGGAGGGAAGCGGAGCGTGCGCGCACCGCAAGCTTGGAAACACGCTGGAGGGGCTTCTCCCCCGAGAAACTGCGAGGGAAGGGGCGCCCGGAGGAGCGCCAAGGTCTGCCGCCCGCGCGCTTCCAGCCGCAAGACGTCCGCAGCTGCAGGGGCCAGGGCGCCTGGAGGGTGGGGGCGGCTGCGGGGGCCCAATCGGTCCGGCCCCAGAGTCACAGGACAACCGCACAAGGATGCTCCTCGCAGGGAGAGGCGAGACAGGAAGGGGCTTGGATGGAGGACTTCTCACCAAGGCTCCCCAAATCAGGAGAGAACCATATTTTTCCTCTTCCTCAGGAAGAGTAGTCACCCACTTCTGCCCCACCCTCTGTAACTAAGTGACTTGTTCCCACACTAGCTCAGCCCACGCGGTTAGACAGGTGTATCTGCCTCGGCCTCGGGGTTGAGCTCTCTGGGTCCTATTGCCCTCCGGATAACATCACAGCAGAGGGGACCTGAAAAGCAGTTGTGCCAGGGTTTCCGTTTCAAGCAGCACTGTTTGGACCAAAGGGAAGACTGAACTGAGTGGAGGTCAAGACTTGAAGCTGGATCACAGATATAGAAAGCTGCTGTCATACGCTTTGATTTCACCACTTACAAAATGAGGCCCGGTTAGGAACTATAGAATGAACTTTCAGGTCTTTGGTTGAAAGGGTCTGAAAGGTGGCAAATTCTAAATAGACTGGCAAGGAGCCAAGAGAGCTGCTAGTGAAAAAATAAGGAGACAGAGAAAGAGGAGAGAGAGAGAAAGAGAGAGAGAGAAGTAGCTGCATGGATTCTAAAGTACAGTGCACCCTGACTTCACTGAGCTTCTATTTTTATGACTTATTTGCATAATTCTAAACCCCAGAGGAAAAAGAGAAAACATCTCCTCTTGGTACTAGCAGAGGCCGTGGCAGTCTCCGTTTGCTGCAGGAAGTCAGTAAAGAGAATCTGTGTGTAGAGTGGCCAAGTAGCAGTCACCAAAAGGATGGCCTTCAAATAGATTTAGTCGCCCCATCTGCGTTGTTTGTTTAAGGTTCCCTGGACTGCTACCTCCTTTCCTTAGGGCTGACTAAGGGACAGGTTCAGCATTTGTATGTTCTTGTCTTGTGAAGCACGTTCTCTTTCTTGGTCTGCACCTGTGTGCATAGCTGGGCTAAGAGGCTGACACGTCCTCTTTTCTGTTTCAGGAAGAACAACCACTTCAGTCAAAGTGTTGACTATTAGAATGGTTCAACCCGGGGGAGCTTCACCACCAGCAGTAAATGGTATGGAACAGTGATGGTGAACCTTTTAGGATTTTGAGTGAGCAAGCAGCTCACTGTGGCACGAGTGCCATAGGATTGCCACCGCTGATATAGAACCTCTTGAGGCTGCTAGAGCAACCTGTTTGGAAAGTAGACCTGAGGCAGGGTGACCAACTCATTCTGTTCTGCTGGCAGAGTGTGAATCTGTCAGTTACCCTAACACAAGAGAATGAGCTAGGAAGAATGTACAATCCCATTGTTCTTCTAACCTTTCTTCTTCCTTGCCCATGCCATCCTCATGTCCCAAATATTCAGATCTACAGTGCCTACCTACCTTCATTGTCCTCCATCCAAGTCTCTCTGTAGTCACCACGCTGTTTCTCCCTGAAGCTACATTTGCTTGTGCTTCCTTACCGGGATCCTTTTGCTCCAATCCAGCAGGCCTTCTTGCTTATCATATTCACCCTGGTCACTCTCACTTTTTATGCCTTGCCGATGTGGTCTATAGCTCCCTTCACTCTGTTCTCCATTAGTGCAAACCCTCCCCTCCCTTGAAGGGACATCTCAGGCATGAATTCCTCTAAGGAACATTTTCTTACCTTCTCAATACGTACTCTCCTTCCTTTGTGCTGTTGGCATGGGCTCCCTTATTCTAGTCCTTCAACTTTTTCTGTTTGTTCTGCTTTCCCAATAGAAGTGTTAACTTAGTGAGGTAGAGATATCCAGTGAGTGTTTACATGGCTCTTGTTGATGACAATGGTGACTGACAAACGGTGATTATAAATCTTCCTTTTCCATATTTTTTCCATGCAACCAGGTAAGACTCAGAGACACTCACCTCTAGAAGCTGTTGCTACTATAGCTGGGATATGAAGCCCTTTGGCCGCATGAACATTCTTTTCAGCCTTTAGCTTTCAGAGGATGCCAGTCCATGTGACCTGTCATTCCTCAGATATTTTTATAAATACCAAAGTTTAACACCAAATTATAAATTGCTTCTAGTGTATTAATTTTAATGCTACAACTAAAAGATTATGGGCCCTTGAGGGCAGAACTCCTACTATAGTTTTTATTGGACCCTCTTCTTCTGGGGTTGGCATAAACCTGTTAATTTCCTGCCATTTAATTCCTTTTGTCTACCAGCTTCTTTATCTTCATCCCTAAGACTTTCAGGCCTTTTAAGTTAGTAAACTTTCTGGTCTCTCTGGTCCTGTTTCTAACACTCTTTGATTTTTCAGGAAATCTTTAGATTCCAACTCTCACTCTTCTTAAGATGAACGATTCTGGAAGTGTTGGTAGTCATGAGACTGCTGGGGCCCAGGACCCCCTTCCCCACCACAGTATAGCTCTCTCAAGGGCTGGTAAGCAGAAGGGATGTTCTCAGTGGCCCTTGAATCCTAGTAAGTGCTCAAGAGTCAGTTTTCCTCTTTAGGAAGCACCAGAATTCTGCAAGGGGACCCAGTATCGGACTCCTTTCCTACACCCACATCCAACCCCTAACATCAGAAGCAACAGCAACAATAAAAATAGGTTTAAAAATCATCCAGGTGAAAAGCTCTTGACATCTTTAGCAGAATTCTCCTGAACCATGTAAGACTTGGGAACAGAGTTGAGCTTTCCAAGCCACAGCAACTGGAGGAAGACTGCTCATGGGCCTCCCAGGAGCCGTGTTGTAAGAGGTGGCTGGTATCTCCAAGGGAAGAGGGAAGGGAGGAGGTAGATATGCAACAAGTGATTCATGGTGCAGTCACAGAATACTGGTTGGTGGAAGGTGCTAAGCAAGGCCCATAGAATCAGGCTAGGATGGAGTGATGTCTTCCCTCTAGGGAATGCTTAGTTTGGGCTGTTAGAATTCTTTTACCGAAGGCAAAAATCAGACATGTCCTATGAATCTTATTTCTTTTCACTGTAAGTTCCTTGAGGATACTTAGCTTTCAGTTTCGATTGGTGTGTGCCCGTATGTATGAATGTGTGTGCGTGTGTGTACATGTCTGCCTCACATGATGATTACATAAATTAATGCCTTTTTGTTCCTGCCTACTCCCTCGTCAGTCTCATATAGAGGTAGGATCTGAGACTAAAGTCAAAACACAAGTGAGTTTCCTTCATAGCCCATACATCTAATGTTTTACTTCCATAAAAAGAAAAAAAAAAAAAAAAGAACATCAACTGAGGAGAAAAAAATGCTGTCACAGAAATGCAGCATGGAATATGGAGATAATGGTGTTGTTGCCAGGCAGCAGGCAAGCTCTATTTAAACTGCCTATGGAAGGAAGGAGGAAGGGGACAAGGGATGTATTGGGTATTATTTATTTTAAGATAATAACTTTAAGATATAATACATGTGCCATAGAATTCACCTATTTAAAATGCACAGTTTGGTGGCCCCAGTACAAAGTCATGAAGCCATTCCCACAATATAGTTCCAGAACATTTCATTACTCCCACAGAAACCCATACTCATTAAGCTCTTGCTCACTTCCCCTCCCTCAGCCCTAAGCAACTACTAATGTACTTTTCTTCTCAATGAGTTCATTGAATCTGAACTACATCAGTCCATTTTCTTTTGCTAGTAACACAAATTGGGTGATTTCTAAAGAAGAGAGGTATATTTTGCTCACAATTCTGGTCAAAGGGCAATGGGCCCATCTGGTGACAGTTTTTTGTTTGTTTGTTTATTTTGTAGAGACCTAAAATGACACAAGGCATTACATAGCAAGAGACAAGGAGCTGGCACATGTGTATGTCTGTGTGTCTTTGTGTGAGTCTGTGTGTTTGTGTGTGCGCTCTTTCCCTTTTTATAAAACCACCAGGATTTATTCATGGGAGTTCTACCTTAATTGAGCTATTTAATCCTTATCACCCCCTGAAAGCCCCAATTGTAAACACCCAGTTTTAAAGTTCCTGCCCTCTTAACACTTCACAATGGGAACTAATTTTCCACAGGAAAACCTAGCGGATACTCCAACTGTATGCACACCATGGCATTTCACATAACTTAAATCAGACAATATGTGACCATTTTATATGACTTATTTCACTGACCAGAATGTTTTCAGTCTTATCCACAGTGTAGCATGTATTGGAACTTCAGTCTTTTTCTGAGTGGGTGGTGAGTAGTTTCAAAATTCAGGGCAGGCTGGCAGACTAGAAGTTGAAGAAAGAGTTGATGTACAGTCTTCAGTTCAATGGCTGGAAACTCAGCGTTTCTATACTGCAGTTTGGAGGCAGAAATTTTGTCTTCTTCAAGAAACTGTTGTTCTTAATCCATAAACAAATTGGAAGAGGCCCACCCGCATTATGGAGGATGGCCTGTTTTACTCAGTGTTGATGATTTCAATGTTAATCACATCTGAAAATATCTTCACAGGAATATATATACTGGTACTTGACCAAACCACTGTCCACATGAGCAGCCAAATTCACACATAAAATTAACTATCATAGGAGTGTCACCACTCTGACTCTTATGAATAAAGCAGTTAAGAATATTTGTGTACCAATTTTTGTATGAATATATGTTTTCAGTTCAATTGTGTGTACCACTACCAGTAAAATGCTACATCATGTGGTAACTATTTAAACGTTTAAGGGACTGCCAGAATTTTCAAGTCATTGCAGTATTTTCACATTTCCATCAGCAAAATATGAGATTTTCAATTACTCCACATCTTTAACAACCATTATGTGGTTTTAACGATAGTCATCCTACCAGATTTCGATTTGCATTTCTCTGATAGCTAAATTCTTTTTTTTTTTTTTTTGAGACAAGGTCTCACTTTTGTAGTTCAGCCTGGCCCTGAGCTCAGCCTTGAACTCACAGCAATCTTCCAGCCTCTGCCTTCCATGTGCTGGGATTACAGATGTGAGCCACCATGCCCGGCATTGTTGTATGTGGGTATCGGGGATTGAACCTGGGCTCTTGCACTTGCAAGGCAGGTGCAGGAACCACTGAACTAAATCCCCAGTCTATGGCTTTACAAATGAAATAACATGTGCTTCTTGGAATTTCTCATCAGCTTGTCTCACTAACTTTACCAGCCACCTCAAGCTAAAAGGCTCATAACCATCTCTCCAATTTCCCACTTCTTAAGCAATAGTTCATATAGTTAAATTCATGTAAGAACCCTTAAAGGCAGAAAGAACTAAATGCAAACTCCAGAATCCCAGTCATTAACCAATGCAAATGTTCAGAGAATCACATTTTGAAGAAAACTGTCCTAGAGGTTGCTGCACAGCCTGGTCCTAGAAAGTTTTATCCGTCATCGTAGCATGCGTTTCACAAAGATTTGTGCAGCTGAGTGGTCTGGGCCAGAGTTAAGGTTGACTTAAAAGTCATTTGACGCACAGGTCAGTCTCTTGGGTGCACACAAAAAATGTCAGCGCCTAGTCTAATCTGTGTACACACACGTGCATATTCTTTCTCATCTGGCACATTAAGCACTTTTTGACTCTAGAGGTGCTTAGTAGTATTAACAGGGGAAAGAGATGCGCGAATAGCACCACAGGGACAAAGGGATTTCTCCTGGACTGCATGATAACTCAGTGGATGAGATAAGAATAGAAAGCAACAGAAAAAAATCATGAATTTAGGGTGATTACTAAATCATTTTTTTTTTTAGCACTCTTGCCTCTCCGATGTGGCTTTGTTTCTTTTCTTTTCTTTTTTCTTTTCTTTTTTTTTTTTTTTTTTTTGAGACAGGGTCTCACTTTTGTGGTTCAGGCTGGCCCTGAGCTCAGCCTCCAACTCACATCACAGCAATCCTCCTGCCTCTGCCTCCCGAGTGCTGGGATTACAGGCATGAGCCACCACGCCCGGCACTGTGGTATGTGGTACTGATTGTTGTTGGGCGTGACTCTCCACCCCCAGTATGGTATGTGGTAACCGGGGATCGAACCCGGGTCCTTGCGCTTGCAAGACAGGCGCTGGAACCACTGAGCTAACTCCCCGGCCCAATATGGCTTTGTTTCTAAAAAAATAAAAGAAAACAAGGAAGCTTTTCCATTTCTTCAAAAATAAATACAAACATCATTCATTGACAGCCAGTAACAATACAAAAAGTCCAAAGTTTACAAAGATATGAAACTTATAGCCAACAATGGACCATAGCATATACATATAACCCTAGCACTCAGGAGGCTGAGGCAGGAAGGTCTCAGGAGTGTGAGGCCTACCTGGGCTACTTACTATAAAGAGTTCAAGGCCAACCTGAACTATGTAGCAAGACCCTCTCTCTCAAAAAAAAAAAGTAAATAGGGCCGGGGAGTTAGCTCAGTGGTTCCGGCGCCTGTCTCTCGCAAGCGCAAGGACCCGGGTTCGATTCCCCAGTAACCACATAACAATACTGGGTGTGGAGACCCACACCCAGGAGCAACCAGTACCACATACCACAGTGCCGGGCGTGGTGGCTCACGCCTGTAGTCCCAGCACTCGGGAGGCAGAGGCAGGAGGATTGTGATGTGAGTTTGAGGCTGAGCTCAGGGCCAGCCTGAACCACAAAGCGAGACCCTGTCTCCAAAAAAAAAAAAAAAAAAAAACCTAAAAAAAAAAAAAAAAGTAAATGAGTAACTGACCACAGGTTAATATTCAATGGACAGAACAACTTATCTGTTTAGATTTATTTTATGAAGAATAACCATATGTTAAAAAAGTAAAAACATCATGCTTTATAATACAAATCATTAAGCAAAAGGTTTAGGATGTAATTTTAATATGTTGAATGGACAGTTTAACATTTTTTGTGAAATGTAACAGCTCTATTGTACAAATCATTTATAGAACTGTACTTTAAATGATATCAATACTAACATTTATTGAGTGCTTACTATATTTAGGTCCTTTACTATTTTAACACTTGAAATACCCTCATGAAATAAATAGAATTATGATATTCTTTAATTTATTGATTTAGTTTTTTAAAATAAGGTTTTGCTATATAGTTTAGGATGGTCTTCAACTCACTGTATAACAAAGACTGATCTTTAACTCACGGCAATCCTCCTGCCTCAGCCTCCAAAGTGCTAGGATCACAGGCATACACTACCATCTGCAGGAACCTTCAATTTGTAGATAAAGAAATTGAAGCACACAAAGGTAAGTGATTTGTCTAAACTTAGACAGTAGAGCTGAGAACTAAACTAAAAAAATTAGGCTCTGGTTCCTGAGTCCTAGTCATTTAAAACAGCAGATAAATTGTTTAGAATTTAAATATAGCCTGCCAAGAGATTTCAGGAGTTGATCTGACAATTCCAAGAAAAACAGCCAGAAAAACTAGATTTGTGAAGTTCATATTTGAGCTACTTTCACAGTCACCTAACTGGTTTTCTTATCCTACTTCCCAGAGCCTATACCCTTCTGCTTTTTGAAGCTTCCTAAGATAACTCCATGGTGAGGTTTCTCCTTTGACCAGGGGCTCCCTTCTTCCTACCTAATAGATCTCAGACTGGAATACATATCATAAATACTTTGAGGAGTTTTCTTAAATACTTATTCTTTAGGCACTAACTCAGAAATTTGATCTAGTAGGTTCAGGTGCCATGGGAATTCATGTTTTAAGAAAGTTTTGCAAAACATTACCTTTTGTAGACAGCCTATGCTCTTTATGCCAGAGTTCAAAGCTGTCTATGTCCTGCTCCAATGACAGCTACCTCCTAGTATGAATGTTCTATTTTAGAAAGTTCATTATCCTCACACTTTTTGTGTTTAGGGATCGCTGACTCCATGCTTCTGCCCGCCCTTTCCAACCTGTCTGGAATAAATTCCTGCCTTCTTTCCTCCTATTCAAATAGCAAACATCCTTCTAGAGTAGGCCCATGTTTCACCTACTCCATGAAACTCTCTGAATTCTCCAGGATGGATGATATCACTTTTTTCTAAACAAACTTGTACTGCTCTTAAGAATATATCTTTAACTAGACTAAAGGCCTTTCCAAGGCAGCCAGAGCTGCACAGCCCCCCTGTGGTAACTACTACATACATGTGGTTATTTAAATTTAAGCTAATAAAGATCAAATGAAATTAAGATATCAGTTCTTCAGTCATTCCAAACACACCACAAGTGCTCAATAGTGTACTGAAAAGTACAGCAATAGAGCATTTCTGCATCACAGAAAGTTCCAATTGATGGGGCAAATAGAGTCCACGATGGTTGTCACAGCTGCAGACTTTGCAAGTACTCCCCTAAAGATATTGCTTACTTAAGACTTAAAGGAAATATGTACCCTGAAGACAAAAAGTAATGGATTTTCTTTTTACACTCTGATTCACATTTCTAGTACAAATAAGGAGCTCATAATGTAAGTCCCAAGTGTAAATATCACTCAACATTTCTAATCAAGTCTCAAAATCCTCGCCTTTTCTCAGTTTTCATCTTCCTTGAACTCTCTGCTGCATTTGGCATCCTGTACAATAGAGTTCTCCATCCTGTTCCCAAATGCTATGCTCATTGGATCCCATGACACCAAAGCAGCAAGAAAAATTATCACTAATAATTTACTCATTATTTACTTACCTTATTCTAGGCACCATAGTAAACACTTTACATACCTCAACAAACACAGGAGGGAAATACTATTATAGCTTAAACATCCTGTCATGGCTAGATAAGATGTCCTCACAAAGCCCCATGTTCTCAGAGGTGGGCTTGTGGAGGTGACTGGTCCATGGGAGGACGACAGCTGATTTGTTGTTAGGGGGTGGGGCATGGTCAGGTGTATCAGTTAAGGTTCACCAGGGGAACAGAACATACATGTATATATATTCAGGGGTGGAAGAATGTAAAAGAAGAATGCATTGGAGAATTAGAGATCTAGTCAAAAGTCAAAGGCCGAGGACTCACAACAGAGCCCAGTGCAGATCCGAATCAAGAAGCTAGAGAATCTGCATTGGAAGACTAAGAATCTGCACTGGGAGGTGAAGAGTCTGCTGGAAGCCTGAAGATAGACATCCGAAGGTGACGACAAAGACTGGAGCTCTCTTAAGAAACTAAAGTGAGACTTCTGGGCTGAGGATTTAGCTCAGTGGCGCCACCACCTGCCTTGTAAGTGAAAGGATATGCGTTGGATCCCTGGTACCAAAACAAGCCTCAAGGCAAAGGTGAGACTTCTTCTTCTTTTTTTTTTTTTCCTTAACTTTAAACATGCAATTACTGCACGATTGGTCAGTTCCTAGTTATTATTGTATAATGGTAACATCTAAGTATGCATCTAAGAATGTCTGTATTGACAGTAAGGTATCCTCTCAAGAAGTCACTTTGCTTACTTTAGTTCCACAGGACAGGGGAACAAGTGGGTATATCCGGAACTCTGTCAAGAGTGGGTCATGCCTTGGGGGTATACTTAAACCTTTCGTATTTATTTTCAGACACAGTTCCTTATGTTAACACTCTGAATATTCCCAGAAGTGATTTGTGTATTCTGCTTTGAACAGAGTCTAGTATAAAAATGGGGAAAGAACAATGGCGTTGTGTGGTAAGGACAGATCCTGTCACCCTCATAGACTCTACCTGAAAATGTCTAAAACAAGAGGAAACAAAGAGGGTGTCCCACAAAGTCTTTTCAAGTTATTCCTATAGAGGAAAATCAACATGAATGATTTTGTTTTTAAGATGGGACGTTGCTATATAGCTCAGCTTAGCCTTGAACTCATTATGTAGCCCAGACTATCCTCAAACTCATAGTAACCTTATGACCTCAATCTCCCAAGTACTGAGTTTACAGATATCAGATGCATTTTGAATGATATTCTCCCCTCCCAACTTTCTGCTCATTCCTCTTTCATTTTTCCACATCAGATTCATTTATTTATTTCATAAGATGTTAAAAAGTTAGTTGTCATATACAGTGATAACTAAGTTCATGAACTAAATTTGTTCAAAAATTCTGGTCATTAAACCTACTCATTCTGAACTGAATCAAATTTCTCCATAAAGTGCAGTGTAAATAAGGTTAATCAGTTCTGGCCTCTGTGAACATGGTCGCAAACTCATTTTGATTGCAAACCAAATCAAACTTTCCCATAAGGTTCAGAGCAAGGTTAATCTGTTATGACCCATAGGTATTTTTTTTAAACCACAAAAATATAAAGCAAAGTACAGTACAGTATGACCAGAGAGAACACTAACCTTGTCTGAAGAGAACTTCTGGGGTGGAGGACAGGAAGGCAGGTGAGAAGCAGGTTATTATTTGAAAGGAGAGCACCCTTCTCTAAGGCCATTGGGGAAAGCTCCTTCAGGGCTTTCCTCTCTTTTTTGTCTCTTACCTGCAGGGTCAGTTTTGACCAAAACATCTGTCTAATGTCACTTGTTTGTTTTTTTTTCCCTGCACTGCATAACCCTCCAGAAATGAGACATCACATTACTGTTCATCAGATTCAACACTGTTCACTACAGTTATATTGGGTGGCACTTCTCAAAGAAATCCTGGTACTAGCTCCATTTTCCATAATGGATTTTGTCCCATTACTGATCACCTTCTCCATCTTCATCTTTCTCTGTAAACTGTTCCTAACAAGCACCTTCTGTTGCTTACTCTGGAGTTCAGCAAGTTTTTTCATCATCAGCTCCTCCTATGGGTCCTCCACAGACCGCTCTGTGTCTGTGCCATCAATGTCCAGATCTACACCCTTGCCCATGGACACAATCTCCACACTACCTGTCCATCAGGCTCTGCAAAGTCATTTCCAGTGACACATCCTGGCCAGTTCCCTCCAGATTGAGTTTAAGGTCCATTTCATGACATCTGCCCAGGCTTTGTCAGTGCAGTTGCTGTAGTGGAGGACATTGAAATGCTTCTTCCAGAACTCTTTCAGAGTCAAGGACGTCTCTTCAGTGACATGAAAACACCTAGTGAAGAGAGATTTTGGGTACAGATACTTGAAGTTGTAGATCATTTGCTTGTCTGTGGGCTGCAGAAGAGGTGCCATATTGGGAGAGATTGCCTTTTATAATGTCACATTCATTGTTCCCACCATCTGTCAAGGCTGTAAGGTATTCCAGAGAATTGTCCATCAGAAGAAGGCATCCTGCAGGCAGATGGCTGTCAGAAAGATGTTTCTTAATGGTGGGTGAGATCACATCATGAAATTACCTTGTGAGCCAAGCTTTTGCACTGACCTTCCATGTGACCGTCTGCATTTGTTCACATTCTGTTCCTTGAATGTCTGAAGAGTCTGGGAAAGGTACACCAGTAGTAACTTAGTCTTCAAATGTTTCAATCAGTCCTTCATGGGCTTCAAATATTTGCATACAAAAAAAGTTCAGTCAGTCCTTCATGGGCTTGTGCCCTGCTAGTCTTTTTCTTCTGCATGAAGAATCTTCTTCCACAAAAGTGCTGACTCATCACAACTGAACACTTGTTGAGGGATGTATTCTTTTACCTTCATGAATTACATAGGTTCTTTCTTGTGGACTCCTGCAGAGCCCTTGTCAGAAGTGAGAGCCTTACTATGTCTTACCACGCTGTGGATTTCACTTCTTTTGTGGAATTTAATAAAGCACCCTGGCTTTACCTTCATCACTTAATATATTTGTACAGGGATTTTCTTGAAGTAAATCACTATGCATTTTCCTATTTTTTGGATATATCATAGCTTCAGTAACACTATCACCTGCCACCTGTTTCTCATTCAGCCACAACAGCAAATGTTCCCACTTTTTCCTGCACTTGTGTCCTCTGCTTGATCAACTACTTATAAGTCCAATTATTTAAATACAGAATGACTAAAAATTGCATACTTTTCATCAATTTTATAAGAATATAATAGGAAATATAAAAAACAGCTTTATCAAATTTATTTGATACAAGAATCAACTGGTTGAAATGACACCTGTCTGAGTGACACTCCAGGTAGTCAGTACATAAACAAGTATACTACCCAAGTGACACTTAGTGTAAACCGTTAAATGGTTAACACTGTTACTCCCTTTGCTACATCAGGTCCTTTGTTGGCCTCTTTGTTCTTCAAAACAATTGACATTGTTGACTTCACCATCTTGTACACCAAGACCAGGCCAGTCACATGAATACCATGTTCATGTTTTTCTACGATTTTCTTCCTCAAACCCTTTTCCTTACCATGTTTGCTTTACATGTTCTTGTTACCTGCATTACAGCTCTATACTTTCTTTTTTCTACCATGCTTGCCCTGCACTGTCTTTGGAGCAGTGCTATATTGAATAACACTGTACAGTACTATATATCTTTAAAAGTACACAACAAAGCATCATAGCAAGTATTCACAGGGGTGTATGCAACTGCAGTCTTGACAAGAGGAAGCCACAACCATGTGTCAGCAGGGAGATGGCCACATTCCTGCTTGTGCAGGGAAGATGGTCATGTTATACTCATTACTAGAGGTGTAATTCATAATCAGAAGAAAAATTCTGCTGAACACTTCTGTTCCCAAACCAAATTGTTTGGGATAGAAGCATTAGTAAACTAAAATACTACTCTATACAGATTAAAAACCAGACTAACAGGCCAGAGATCTTGTAAAACAAGTAACACAAATGTACTAAGCCAAGGTACACTTTTAGATACATCGCACTAGATTACAGTAATTTTTTCTCTCTTTTCTTCTACTGACTTCTATTTCAACTTATGTGTCTGAGTTGTGTCACTTAACATTATGGTCTCAAGGTATGTCCATTTGCCTCATGTCCATTAGTGTTTGTTTCATGAAGTTGGGTGTAATGATTTTTGCTACATATATATTTAAAATTGTTAACTCTTACTACTAAATTTTTGCATTATCCAATGTACAATGACTTTTTTATCTCTTCTGATCAGCTTTAGGTTGTAATTCACTTTGTCTGAAACTGGGATAACAACTCCTGCTTTTTTTTTCTAGGTTCTCATTGCATAGAACATTGTTTTTCACACTGGGAACCTCAGAAATGTTACTAGAAACCTCTACAGTAGACTCCAGTCTCCTGTCTGGTGTATAATGCAGGATTGAGGGGGAAATACACTAAAGATAGAACGAAGGGAGAGACAAAGCAGTGTACCAGGACTTCCAATGCCAGTGCAACCGAGAAAGACACTAGCCAGTCATTCTGCAAACTCACCAAGCTCTCATAATGCATTCTGAGATATGCAAGGCCCAGGAGATGGCAAGTCAAGTTAATGATTGCACATACTCTACTGATTTTTCAAGCCATTATTCCTTATTCAAGTTTTTTAAAAAATAAGAAAAACTGTCTTCTTGTCCTACTTCTGTATCATTCTGGCTCTCTATGGAAATGTGTATTTTATGAAATTTTTTATTATCTGTGCATGTTCCACAAATAATACCTTATGGGATGAAGATTTATGTTGTAATATTTTACATAAATGATACTGTAGAGGATTTTCTGCAAGTTTGTCTTCAACAGTGTAGTTTTGACTCATTTTGCTCTAGTTCTCTGTTGCTGTGTGTATCTATAATTCATTCATTTTAACTGTTCATAGAATCCCTTCCACACACAAAATGAGTGTATACCACAATTTATGTACTCATTCTGTTGATGGTCTGCTACATTTGAAATATGAATTATCTGCCCCAAAGGGTATGTGTTGAGGCTTAATGCTTAATGTTGCAATGTTCAAAGGTGGAATCTAGAAAGGTAATTGGTGTCAACCTCTACATTGATGAGTTAATAGCTGAGTCAACTATTAGGAATTAAGCCTCAGCTGGAGAAGTAGGTCACCAGACACATGACTTTGAAAGGAGTATCTGCCCTCTGTTCCCTTTCTTTCTGACTCTTCTCTTTCTCTCTGATTCCTAGCTGCTATCTGGCCTCTATTCCCTTCCTTTCTGCCTCTGTCTCTGATTCTTAGCTGCTATGAGAAGAGCAGTTTTCTTGCACTATGTCTTTCTGCTGTGATATTTCTGCATTCACATAGGCCTATTGCAATGGAGGTAACTTACCAGGTACTGAAACTTCTGAACCCATGCGCCAAAATAAATCTTTCTTCCTTTAAATTGTGTCAGATATTTTTCCAAAGCAATGGAAAAGTTACCAATACAGTCATTTACATTGTTTTCCATTTCTTACCATTATAAACAAAATTCTTCAATGGATATCTATATTCACATGTATATCCTTATGCCCTCCTGGGAAGTTTTCTCTGATTAAATATCTAGGAGTCTTATTACTTGGTAGTTAGGATATTCCCAAACTCAGCTTTAATAGATACTTCAAAATAGCTTTTCAGAGTTTTCATGCCAGTTTACATCACCAAGAGTGTACAAAATATCCAATAAATCCACATGTTCAAAAATATATGGCATTTTCAGTCTTATTTCATTTCAATTACTCTGATAGATATGGAATAATATCTAGCTTGAATTTTCCTGGTTAATAATGAAATAGAAAAGGAAAACCTAACACATGAAATCAAACTATCTAGTTATACTAGTTCTTCTGAGAACCAACCAAGTATACACAGAATTTGGATTCTCCAAGTGCAGTAGCTAATGCCATATATTTGAAGTAAAACCACAGAAAAGTACTGGTGATGACCTAAGGCCAAGTGCTGCTTTACACAACAGTGGCAATTCAGGCTCCTTCCTGCAATCTCTCATCCACATAAGTCCAGTCCTGACTCTAAATATCCTTATGTCACAAAGAATGGCCGCTATCACAAAACCAACCAACAACAAACATTTGTGGGGCTGTGGGGAGAAAGGGGCCCTTCTCCACTGTTGGGAATGTAGACTGGTGCAACCACTGTGGAGACCAGTGTGCAGCTTCCTTAAAAAAGTAGGACTCAAGGTCCCACTGAACCACGAAAGAATTTGAAGAATCATACCACAGCAACATATGTCTACTTATACTTGTAGCAGCTCAATTTGTAGTAGTTAAAATTTGGAAACAGCCCAAATACCCATCAACAGGGGAGT
This sequence comes from Petromus typicus, assembly GCA_004026965.1. NCBI lineage: Eukaryota > Metazoa > Chordata > Mammalia > Rodentia > Petromuridae > Petromus > Petromus typicus. Next base: position 5,617 of record PVIR01016215.1, on the reverse strand, counting down.
GGACAAAAAAGATATATTTTTTTTAAATAAAATAGTGTATACTCGGGCCGGGGAGTTAGCTCAGTGGTTCCAGCGCCTGTCTTGCAAGAGCAAGGGCCTGGGTTCGATTCCCCAGTAACCACATAACAATACTGGGACCCACACCCAGCAGCAACTAGTACCACATACCACAGTGCCGGGCGTGGTGGCTTACACCTGTAATCCCAACACTTGGGAGGCAGAGGCAGGAGGATTGTGATGTGAGTTGGAGGCTGAGCTCAGGGCCAGCCTGAACCACAAAGCGAGACCCTGTCTCAAAAAACCTAAAAAAAAAAAAAAAACAGTGTATACTCAGCCATAAAGAATGATAAATTTGAGTCATTTATACTCAATTGCATGTACCTTGAGGACATACTCATAAGTGAAATAAATAGGACACAGGTATGTAAATACTGTAGCATTTCCCTGATATGGCAAACCGAAGATGTAAATGAGTTACAAAATGTATGATAAATATTGTGAAATAGGAAGAAAATGTTCAAAGTAAAAAAGAAAAAGGGTAAGTAGGGGAAAGTAAAGAAGAGAAAGAAAAATGTCATGGATAAAAATAGGAAACAAAGCATACGTATATGGAGATGGGGTTGTAGGGAGAGCAGGGGAAAGGGAAAAATGAGAATCAAGATGTATCATGTATGGGTACAACCTCTCAATGTTGAATGGTCATGATGTATACATAAGATGTACCAATGAAATCAGTTAGAAATACTGTATCTTTTTTCTAGTTTGAAAAACTGGATGTGTAAATGACACCAAAATATATGATAGGCAATGTGAAATAGAAACAAAATGTGCAAAAGGAAAAGGGAAAGGGGTGGCAGGGGAAAGTAAAGAAGGGAAAGAAAAAATTAATAGGAAAACGTGAAACAAAGCTTATGGATATAAGAGGTGGGATTGTAGTGAGAGGAAGGGGAAGGGGAAAAATGAGAATCAAGATTTGTCCTGTACAGATATAAATTCTCAATGTTGAATGTCATCAAAATGTATGTATAAAATGTATCAATAAAGTCAATTTTAAAATATCCTTTTGTGAAAACAGCAGCACTGGCTTTTTCAAATTCCAGCTAAAAGGTCATGTGATAATAATGTCAAAAAGTACAGCATGGCAAATTCTCTTTTCATTCAGCATCAATAAAACAGAACTTCCAATATTAATATAAAAAAATCAGACCATAATTGCAACATGGTTAAAGTGCTGCTTTTCAAACTCTAAAGTGCATGTGAATCACTTGGAAACCTTGATAACATGTAGATTTTTTTTAAAGGCAGGTTCTCACTTTGTGGTTCAGGCTGGTTCTGAGCTCAGCCTCAAACTCACACCACAGCAATCCTCCTGCCTCTGTCTCCCGAGTACTGGGATTACAGGCGTGAGCCACCATGTCCAGCACTGTGGTATGTAGTACTGATTGCTGCTGGGCGTGAGTCTCCATGCCCAGTATTGTATGTGGCTACCTGGAAATTGAAGCCAGGACCTTGCTCTTGCAAGACAGGAGCTGAACCACTGAGCTAAATCCCCTGCCCAACATGTAGATTTTTGACTAATATGTATGGTGAAGCCTGAGATTTTACATTTTTAATATGCTTCCAGATACTTCTGGTCTAAAACCACAATTTGAGTTTAGAATATGAACCATGAAGTGAGACAGACCTAAATTTCCATCTCAGCTCTGCGGCTTCTTAACTCTGACATCTCTAACAGGCTACTTAGTCTCTTTAAGCCTTAGTTTCCTCATCTATAAGGGGGATTTTTTTAAAAAATTGCCTGTTTCATTGGGTTGCTGTGAAAGTTAAGTGAAATAATGCACAGGAAACATGGTTAGTTCAGTGCATAGGAAGAGCAAGCAATGGATGTTATTTACTATTATTATATTGCATCAACTAATACTCCCACACGTCCCTGATTCTCTGAGGACTGCATTTCAGAACAGCTATCTGAAAGCGCCTCAAGAGAGATGGATTGAATCATATATACTTATATTTCATTAGGCTTCTTCATTGTCTTCTAATTCTTTGAAAAGTAAGATCGCATCTATATCGGTCAGGGTACCGCCAGAAAACAGATAACACATTCCAATTAGCATAATTAGTAGAAAGTTTAAGAAAAGGACTATAGACAGACGTGTGGGCAGAGGTAGGAGAACAAACAGGCAGACAGAGTACAGTACCTTGGTGCTGTTTTGACGGCTACAGCCAAAAGGATAAAGCAGGCCAGTCTTCATCTAAGAAAAAAGGAAGAGTGTGTTGCAAAGAATGTTTTTAAGTGGAGCTGCGACTTTTAGTTAAAGGACAGTAGCCAGCCTGAGGCAATCATGCAAAAAGAAAGCCAGGAACAAATAACCCGACATCAATTTCTTCCCTCCGTTTCATACGTTGCCAGGGGTCTCCATTGCTCAAACCCATGAGGAGCCAGGAAGGGAAAGAGACTCGGTGATGCCATCCATGTAAGTCAATCTCCCAGGGCACAAAACTGGGTATGAAAAGGGACAAACTGGATCACGAGAATTAAGCAGCAAATATCTGGTATACCAATACATGACACATATGAGAATAATTTCTTAAAAGAAAATTGTTGAAATTTTAAAATAATTTACTACAGTAAAAGAACAGTGCCATTTGCATCCTTAAAATACTCTGCTCCTCTTCAGACACACCTATGCCATCACACTGCCACTTCCTGAAGCAGCTCCGGAAGTCTTCTTGTGTGAGTGTCTAGCTGTGCTGCTGGGGCTGCCTCACTGTCCTAATCCACTTAAAACTTTGACGTGCTGTGGTCATTTTTACTTTGGAAAAGAGCCAAAATTTGCACCATGCCATATCTGGTGAATAAGGTGGATGAAAATACATCATAATGATTCTATTTGACAGAAATTGCGGTATAAAATTTTGAATCAATTGCATCCATGAAAAGACTTCCAAAACTGCTCCCAGATGCAACAAGAACAAAGGCATAAGTGTGTTCAAAGTGAAGAGAGTATTTTCAGGAGGCTTAATGACAATGTGTCTTTTACTGCAATAAATTTGATTTTTAATGTGAACATTCAACAGATTTTTGACACACCATATATATGCATTATTGTAAAAGAGGTAATGTGAAATAGGAAGAAAATGTTCAAAAGGAAAATGAAAGGAAAAGTAGGGTAAACTAAAGAAGGGAAAGAAAAAATTTTGATGTTTAAAAATAATGAACAAAGCTTATATAGTAGGGAATGAGGATTTAGGGAGGGCAGGGGAATGGGAAAGAATTAAGATGTGTGATGTACAGGTATACGTTCTCAATGTTGAATGAATAAATAATGGCTGAAAACTTTTCAAAGTTAAAATCTCAATACATATACATTGTGATAAATTACATTCAATGTACAGAGCAATTATTAAAAATCTATATAAAATACATTCAAACCTGTATAGATAAACCAAAATAGAATTTTTTGAAGAAAAAGAAAAAAGGTTGACATACACTCCTGAACTCAAGCAGCCCTCCTGCATTAACTTACCAAGTGGGCAGTGTGATATCCATGCACAGCTACCAAAATAGAATTCTTTCAAAGGTTCAATCAGCACTCAGTAAGGCAGGAAAAATTGAAGAAAACGAACCGAAAACAGAAAGAACAAACAAAATATAAACTAAAAAACAAATTTTACCCTTAACGAATTAATGCTAAATTTACATTGAATGTGATGACCTAAATAGAACAATGCTAAAAAATTAAAAATTAAAAAATAAATAAATAAATAAATAAACTACATTGACAAAACAGATTAAAAAAAAGACAGGAAAATCTAAATGTGTTGTACCAAGCAATAGAGCTTCAACATAAGTTAAACAACTTCAATCAATAGTTGATAGAATTACTAGAAAAACTGGGCAATGAAGTAGAAGTGAGCTCACCACCATCAACCACTATTTCAGAACATTTCGCTTGCCACCAGCAAAGCAGACATTCTTTTTTAAATTGTTTAATCTTTATTGGTACATTACATATACACATCATGATTGCACTCCATAATGGGGATTGTACCAGTATAAGACACAACTTAATTCTCATTTTTTCCCATAGCCCTACCCACCCTACCCCCCCCATATACATAAAATTTGTTTGCTTACTTTTTTGTTACAATCTCATCATTTTTGAGAAAATAAAGATGTAAATGAGTCCTAGAATTGTATGTTATATATTTTGAAATAGAAAATGCTCAATGTAAAATAGGGAGAAGGGGGAAACACATTCTTTTTAAGAGTGCAGTTAAACTTCATGAAGATAAGTTATGTCCTGTGTCATGAAATAAACCTGAACAAATGTAAAATAATTGCAAATGTGTTCACTGAGTACAGAGAAATCAATAACAGAAAGAATAGGAACATCTCTAAACATTTTGAAATTAACCACATACACGAATACACAATGAGTCATAAAGGAATCTTAAGAGAAATTTAAAAATTATGTACAACTGAATGAGAATATTACATATCAAAATGTGTGGGATGCAGCTAAAATCAGTGCAAAGAGAGACATTTCTACAATAAAACACATTAGAAAAGAGAAAAACTCTCAACCAAATAATCTAATCATCCCACTCACCCCCAAGAAAACAGAAAGGCAATAGCAAATTATCCCCAAGGCAAATAGAAGGGAAGAAATAATGATAAACACAGAACTCAATGAAAGTTGAAACAAAACTCTTCGGAATGTTTCCATCACTAGGAAGCTCACTCCCACCACAGTAGCAGTAAGGAGCCACACCTTGCTTCACTGCTCCTTGGTTGTTTGTGCTGCTGGTGAAAAAATTCAGTTAAAATACAGGTAGAATGAAGTGAAAAGTCAATGTGGAGAGAGTTGTACCTCAAACAAAAAATCAGGCTGTGCTGTAATGGTGTTTGCACTGAGTGTGAGTATGGATTCATTTTTATGCACACAAAAGTATCTGCTGGGTTTCAGGGAATTATAAACATTTCACTTAGAAGTTGGAATTGAGCTTCATGGGAATTTCTCATAGCTCAATTGGTCACCATCTTTTTGTGGTGACCTTTCAGAAAGTTGTTGTCTTTGTGAAGTGTAGTGGGGTTCCCAGTTGGGTAGAGTGAGGCACAGAGTCACAATGCAAACCCTGGAGAAAGTTTCTGGAACACTTTCAGTTTTTAATGAGGCTTACATGTGTTTATATAACAGACAGAGGGCTTGAAGAGGGCTGAGAAGGGGTGAGGGTCATTTGTTTAACCTAGGGTCTTGCCTAATATGGAAATTCTGTGAGCAGCAAGGCTTACTGAGCAAGGGGCTTACGTGGCACAAGCAGGACTAAGGGGGAGTTGGGGCCATGGATGAAAAACAAAGAAGGGGGATGTCAAAAAGGCCACTAACAAGGCTCAACACACGGTGTGAGTGTGCGTAAGCCCCTAAGGATCTCCGAGCCTGTAGGGAGTCAAGCTTCAACCGTCAGGCTCAGGAAATAGGCGTGCAGTGCATTTGTCCTAGTCAAACCTGAACCTCTCCCATAGAAGGTCACCATGTCTTCTTTCTCTCTCTCTATAGATTCCACGATGAATAACAGAAAACACGCTTCATATTTCATAAACCTCACCATT
>PVIR01016214.1:0-36985 GCA_004026965.1 Petromus typicus | reverse complement strand
AAGAGTGGGAGGGCTTGCTCAGACCCCAGTGAAGTTCATATTTATGAAATTCTTCTGACTACTGTAAAATAATTTTCAAGGGCTGATGAAATTCATCTCAAGGTACTAGGAGAAGTGAAAGAAAACCAGCAAAGAAAAAGTTAAAGTAGGAAGGCAAACAAAACTGACAGATGTATTATATATTATTTCCTCATATTCTCAGGACTCTCAATAATACCTCTACTGGAGTTTATTAAAAAGCTAGTATTTCTTGTGATTATTTGATTACCTTTCTGAAAAAAATAATTGAAGAAAGACAATGAGGCTTCTCTTTCTGATGGATTTTGCAGCAATTTCTTATTACCACCTTTTCCCACTAAAGTCTTTAAAATTCACTATTAGGTATCTGGTTTTCAGTCACTACACACATTTAAAAAAATCACTTTATTTTTTACTTTATTTATTTATTTATTTAATTTTTTTAGTTTTTAGTTTTTTGAGACCAAGTCTCACTTTGTAGTTTAGGCTGGTCCTGAACTAAGCCTCAAACTCAGTAATCCTTCTGCTTCTGCCTCCTGAGTGCTGGCATTAGAGAGGTAAGCCACCATGCCCAGCATTGTGGATCAAACTTTGGACCATGTGCTTGCAAGGCAAACACCGGAACCACTGAGCTAACTCTCTGGCCCAAATCTTTCTTTTCTGATGTCCTCTTCATCTTCTTTTTCAGAATACTGTAGTTTTCTTTGTAGAGTTCCTTTACTTCCTTCGTTAAATTAATTTTTAGGTATTTCATTTTTCTCGAAGTTACTGTGAATGGTATTGTTTTTATAATTTCCTTCTTATCAAGTTACTTATTATTGATCACAAATGCTAATGATTTTTATACAATGATCTTATACCCTCCTATATTGCAGAAATTAGTTACTAGTTGTAAGGGTTTTTGATGGAATTGTTTGTATCTTCTATGCACAGTATTATGTCATCTTCAAATAATAATTTCAGTTCTTCCTTTCTCACATGTATCCCTTGTATCTCTTTCTATGACCTGATTGCTCTGAATACTATTCCAAGTACTATGTTGAATACAAATGGTGATAGTGGGCATCCTTGCCATATTACTGATCTTTGAGCGAGTGCTTTTCATTTTTCTTCATTTAATATGTTGGTTTGTCATAAATAAATTTTATCAAGTTAAGGTGTGGTACTTTTATACCTTATTTCTTCAGGGAAATATTTATTTTATCATGAAGGGGTGTAGGATTTTCTTGAAACCCTTTTTTGTAGTTATTGATATGATTGTGTGGCCCTTGATCTTGCTTCTCTTTATGTAAGAGGTATCTGTTATTTTACATATGTTGAACTTTCCTTGCATGCCTGATATAGAGCTTTTTGATTGTGATTTTTTTGATGATGTCCCATATTTAATCCTTAATATGTTTTTGAATATTTTGTATCTATGTTAATTAGAGTTCATTTTTAGTTACGTCTTTGTCTAGCTTTAGAATCAGGGTGATACTGACTTCCGTAAACAAATTTGAAAGTACTCTATTCTTTTCAATTTTTTAAGAGCTCTAGGAATATTGGTGATATAACATCCTTAAAGTTTTTGTAAAACTCAGCAATGTATCCATCGTGCCTTAGGCTTTTATATGTTGGTAGATTCTTTAGTACTACGTTGATTTCATTGCTTATTATTGCATTATTAAGCATTGCATCTAGGAATCTGTTCACTTCTGCAAAATTTGCTAAATTTTTGGAATACGATTTTTCAAAGCAGTTACCATTATCTCCTATTTTGCAGTGGTATCTATTGTGGGTTTTGCCTTAATTCATTTCTGACCACAATAATGTAAGTCATTATCTTGACAACTCCAGCTAAGGGCTTTTCTATTTTATTTATTATTTATTTTAAAGAAACAGCTCTTCAAATCATTGATTTTTTATTGCTTTTCATTTCCTATTCATTGACTTTTGCTCCAATCTTTATAACTTCCCACCTTACTTTTGGTTTGGGCTAGCATGCTTGTTGTTTCTCAAGTATCTTAAGATTTCTAACAAGGTTATTTACTTGAGCCTGCTCTGTATTTCAGTGATTGCAATGAACTTTCCTCAGAACTGCTTTTGTAGTTTCCCCAAGATTCCCTGATTTGGACTGATACTGACACTAATTTTCAGAAATTTTTTTAATCTTTTCTTTGATTTCTTCTGTGACTCATTGGTTGTTTAGGAATATGTTTTAAATTTTTCATTATGTGGGCTACCTGTGCATACTCCGCTCTAGTGGCAGGGAATATTCTGTAGATATCTATAATATCAATATGTTCAAAGATATGATTCATCTCTGATATTTCTTTTATTTTCTCTATTGAAATTTTTATTGGTACATTACATATACACAACATGATTGCGCTGAACAATGAGAATTTGTACCAGTATATGACACAACTTAATTCTCATTTTTCCCATAGCCCTACCCACCCTTCCACCCCTGCTCTTATGTACATAAATTTTGTTTCCTTTCTTTTTTATTATAATCTCATTAGTTTCCCCCTCATTATTTATCCTTCATCCCATTTCCTTTTGAATATTTTCTATTTCACAATATATACTATACCATCTAGAACTCATTTATATCTTCATATTCTCATAACAGAGAAAAGATATTATATTTACATGTCTGTGACCTATTTATTTCACTTATGAGCATATCCTGAAGATATATCCATTTAAGTATAAATGATCCAATCTTATCATTTTTTATGGCAGAGCACTACTCCATTTTGTAAAAGAACCACATCTTCTTTATCCAGTCTCCAATTGATGGATATTTTAGTTGTTTCCAAGATTTAGCTATCACAAACTGAGCTGCTATAAACATGGGTTCACATATGTTACTGTGACATGAACCTTGTAATTCTTTTGCATATATGTAGATATACCTAGCAGAGGAATAGCAGAGTCAAATGGGACCACTAATCTTAGTTTTTTGAGGAATCTCCAAACTGATATTCACAGTGACTCTGTAAGTCTACACTCCCACCTTCTTCTCCACAGCTTTTGTAGTTTTTGTAGCCTCACCAACATTTGTTGCTGGCTATTCTTCAGATAGCAGCCATTCTTTGTGGAGTGAGATGAAGTCTTAATGTTGTTTTACATCTGCATTTCTCAAATGACCAGTAATGTTGAAAATTTCTTCATATGCTTCTTAGCTACTTTTATTTCTTTCTCTGAAAAGTGTCTCTTCATCTCTGATATTTCTTTACTTGACTTTTGTTTAGTTGATCTGAGTCTTCATGAAAGTGGGGTATTAAGAGCACCAGTATGATTGTGTTTATATTTATTTGATTTTTATGTTCAACAGTATTTATGATGATAGGTGCTCCAGTATTTATTACAATGAGAATTTATCATCTTCTCATTTAATTTTTTCATTTATTATAAAGTAATCACGTTCTAATCAGCTTTAACTTGAAATTAACCATGTATGAGATTAAAATTGCTGACTTTGCTTGTTTTGGGAGTCCTGCTGCATGAAATAGTGTTTTTCATCCATTAATTTTTAGCCTAAGACTATCTTATTGTACTGAGTGAGTTTATTGAGCACAATAGATTATTGCATTCTGTTTTTTGATACAATCTGTCAATCTGTGTCTGTTATGTTGAATTCTTCTCAGATTGGAGAATTTTCTCCTATGATTTCTGAAATGGACTGGTACTTCCATATGTATTATCTTCTAGCTTTTTTTCTAACTTCAATAAACCTTAGGTTGGCATTAGTATCATCTAGTAGCCACTAGATGATCTTTTCTTTTGCTCTTATGTTTTAATGGCTTGAGTACTTTTAATAATTTACTAGCTTGTCCTCAATTTCAGACACTCTTTGCTTTGATAATTTCTGCAATTTAAAAATTGTTTAGTTTTTTATTTCAGGTATTTCTCCATGACAGATTTTCTTGTTGAATCTGGCATGCATGTTTTGAGCTGTTTTGGTCAGGTCATCTAGTTTCTTACTAATTTCCCCTGAATTCATCCATGGCATACTGAGTGTGCTAATGGCATGGATTATGTATTTGTTTCCTCTTTGAGATCATCTAACTTCTTCATCCATTCTGTAAACTTTGTGTAAAGTTTCACAACTTGGCATTTGCTTTCTTCTCCATGTGTGCTTCCAAGCTCTGTCTAGGAGAGATGAGAACCTTGGGAACTTTGCTGCCTTGCTTTTGTATATTCATATCTCCCGGTTCTTCTCTGAGCCCAGTGTGCAGTGTGTGCCCCAGTGTGCAGCTGGGAGAGAAGCTGTCATCCAGTGGGTCTCAGGCTTCCCCCCTGGCCTGGTTACACTGATTTTCAGCCCCTAAATGTGTGGCTATTTCTTTCAGTGCCAATAAGACATTAGTACAATAATTTGGTACACTGGGTGTTCTATTTTGCTTTGTTCTCAAATTCCTGTTATGTAGTGCTGTATCCATATCTGTTTAATTTTCAAACGTTCTCCTAGGTTCATTTGTGGATTGAAACAAAATTGTATTATGAAGCATGCCATGCAATTTACACAAATTTAATTATTTTGAAGGAATTAGTCTCAAGACTATTTCAACTCTAATTTTTCTTTATTTTTTACTGTTTGTCAACAAGACAATTCTCATGCACTTGAGTTAAAAGTTAACTATGCAGAGCAGACCATCAGCCTCTGATACTTATCACTGAACATTTTCTACTTCCCAATTTCCAGGAAAATTGGCTTGGAAAATTTACACTTCATGTTGCAAAGACAAAATTATATTATGTACAGTGATCAGGAAAAAAAGTGCTGAAATACAGATGACTAAAACTGAAGTAGGAGATGAGAAAGAAAAGATTAGACCTTAAAATCCTTAAAGATGTTAATACAAATAACCTCAATGTTGACAAATAATGAAATGGCATATAAGTGAATTATTTGTGTTATTTTGTAAATGTTTCAGCAAAGCCTAGAAAAGAACTAAAATTACTAACAAATTCAGAATTGGCAAATATCATTTTAAGCACTTATCACAGTCCTTCCAGATCTACTAATTGACACTTTACTGTATCCTGATTGCCTACTTTAAACGTTATAATGCAAAATGTTCAAAATGAAGCTGTACTACTTACATTTTACATGTGACTCAGAATGTACCAGTATTATTCCAAGCTAGCCAAGAGGTTAGCCATCCATACTGAGAGCCTTCCTCAAGTTTTTAATTTCCAGTTTTTCAGTATAGATTCAGATTATTGGACCTACAGCACAGAAGCCAAATTCCACTTTCCAGCACAGTGCACTACTCCAAGCTCCTCTAGTGTCTAAAGTCTCCACTGAAGGTTGGTAACTTAGCTAAATATCAAATATCCTAAAGCCTACTGAAATAAAAGAGCCATTTTTTTGGAAAATTAATTTTAAATAGAGTGGGGTTTTGGGGAGGTTTTTTTTTTTTTAGTTTTTTGTTTGTTTGTTTTGTTTGGGTTTTTTTGTGCTTATGGACTCAGGATCAGGAAACAATGAGATGATATGGAAATAGCCTGAGCCTGCTCTTTGATGTGGTGGCATCAGTACAGCAGAGAGGACTCCTTCCCTTCTCACAGGCCCGTCCTGGTCTGAGCAGAGCTTTCTTATGATGTGGGAGCACTGAGACCCAAAGGGAGTTTAGAAATCCCGCAGTATTAATTTTACTGCATTCAGCTGGTCACATATATGACAATTATGGGAGCCACTCCCAAATGCAAGACAGGGAAGACTCTTACTTTCAGTGGAAGTAGGTTTAGTTAAGCATAAGAAAAAAATATGTAGGGGAAAGAGACCACTCTGTCTCTTCTCGCTCTCTCTCCCTTTCTGTCTCTGTCTGTCTGTCTTTGTCTGTCTGTCCATCTGTCTGTCTCTATCTCCTTTCCTTCCATTTCCTCTCTCTTTCTCTCCCTCTCTCATTATTTACATTGAATGGTAGAATCCACTATGAAGGCAGAGGATTGAGTTTCAGATCCCTACAATAGAATTAGTCTGAAATAAATGAAGAATATTAAGGATTTCATACATGAGTCACTCATTTAATTAATTGATTTAGATTTCTTTCAAGCTCACAACTTCTACAGAAAAAAAATCTGGGAAATAAATTATATTTGGCCTTTTTACAGATCTATCTATAAGGGAAAAGTTTACCCATGGTAGTAAATTATATTTCTCAGTGAAGAATTTCTCAATGTGAGTGTCCTCAAAAGAGGCCCCTAAGTTATCTCCACTTACAAGAAACCTGGAAATCTACTTATGTCTCCAACTTTCTTCAATAACAGTGCTGCTGAGAATGGGTTGGAATATGTTACAGTGAAAACTTCTAACTGAAAATAATACCATGCCACAGGGACACCGAATTCTAGGGTGTCTAATCAAAACTATAGGATCATAAATACAAAATTAAACAAGCCTTGAAAATCCATGAAATATTTTTTTTTCCATGAAATATTTTTAATGAAGTTGATGCAACACTACATCAATAGATTTCATTTAAACCAATAAAAGTAGAAATATAATTGTAATACACCTTGACAGAAAATTAACTCAAAATATTGTTTTCCATACAAATTGAATAATTTTAGTGCATTTAAAATAGTACCTCAGGAACACTGAATTTGGGATATCTGTGTGCACTATTCAAGTTAACAGAACACAAAAAGATAAATTTGACACAGCAGAATAAAACTATGCATGTACTGCAAAATAAGTGACAGAGAAATGGCCTATATGCCGGGGCAGGGACAAGACAGCTGCTACTGACAAATGAGCTGATTTACCCCTTCAAACATGCTTTCAGAAGCTGGCAAAAGGCCTACTGAGAAATGACTGAACTCCATCTGCTTTTCATCTGTGTTAGCCATAGGCAGCAAGCAAAGCAAAAACAACAACAACAACAACAATATATATATATATATATATATATATATATATATATATATATATATATATATATATAATTTTGACCTCACAAAGCCTCCTTGTGTTACTTAACTTATGTTTTTTACAGACAGTCTGATGTGGCTTAATCTCTCATGACAAGAAAAGCACGTGCAATAGACATGGAAGGAACAGTTAGTAATTGAATTCCTTAATGAGGTCAGAAAGGAGGAAACTAATGCCTAAGCCCAAATTAGCAGCAGTTTAAACCAAATCTTACCCATCATCTCACTTCCTGCCTGAGAAAGGCTTGAAAAGAATCATGAGTCAGCAGATGAGGCAAAACAAGTTCACAACAACTTATTGCAATTTCTTTCTATCAAAAGCAACAATTATCTGGTTGAGTGTTATATTTCCTTCTGTCTTTTCACTCTTGAAGGTCCTTAGAATCATTTAGATTTGTTAAACTGAGCAGTCACTTCTGCCTTACCTGCGTGTTGTGATGTCCAAGTTCTCACAAAGGCAAGAAATTATTTCATTTTTCAAGCAGCCCTCTTCTCTCTCAGAGTGGGAGGCAAAGTAGGGCTTGGACACTGGCCTTCTAAACTGCACCAAAAGCAACCTGCTATTCACTCTGTTTAGGGCCTGGTTACACCACAGCCTCCAACTCAGCACAGGCCCTGTTTAAGCAGGTGTACTGGCACCATGATGGCTGTGAGGGGACTGTTCACATGGGCTTCAACGCAGGCAAGTCATCAGTTACTTCCCCAATGACTGAGCACACAGACTGAGCACACAGACTAGGCACAGGAAAGTCCAGGTTCTTCATATCATAGAGATAGGAAGTGGATCACAGTAACAGCTGTTTTTATTTGCAGGTCCATAAGATGACTCAGCACAGAGAAAGTGGATGAAGGATCTGAAGGCTAGGACAGACACAGCTACACACTCACTTGGGGAGGAGCTGGGTGTGGGAGGAGAAAGCACCAAGACTAGAGCTTCCAGCAGGGGCTATGAAGAGGGATGGGATTGCGCTGCACTTGGACACATCTCCAATTTGTTGAATCAGAGCAGTTCATGAGCGAAGCTAACTGTAAATATGAGATATGAAGCTTTGGGTTAGCTCATAGGATTCTTGCTGGCCTTGTGGAGAATAGGGGAGAGAGAGGAGAGAGAGAGAGAGAGAGAGAGAGCGCAATGTGGAACAGAGTATCTGTGGAGACATTTTCAAAGACAGAGTGAGTGCCTTTCAAGGATGGAAAGAAATTGCTTCATTCTATAGGACCCTGAGGAGTAGGTGATCCTCATGGCCAATCAGATGACAAATGGTCACTGCTAATCAGAAGTACAAGCAACCTCCATGTGTCCTTGCTTGAGATCAAGAAAACCACACAGATGAATGTAAAATTTCACTTTGGGCCACAAACCTCTAAAATTCACTAAGTAACCATTTTCCAAAATTATGATTACCTCACAGTCATCCCTATGTATTGCAGAGAAACACAACACTCCTTCCTTGTGTTCAGATGAAATGCAGATTGTCACTGGGCTGTTGACTTTGAGGTACATTTCACTGAGTTGTGTCCCAGTCTTCAGGAAAAAAGACACTAGCCTTGGAGTTGTAAAATCTTGGTTCTGTTCCTGGCTCTGCCATTTGTTATTTAAGAATGCCTATCTAATGACAAGTTCCTCACTCTAGAAATGGAGATAGTGATGTCTTTCTGGCCTGCCTGACAAAGCTACTGTGAAGATCAAAACATAAATCATGTGAATACTTCAGAACCAACAAAGGTCTATAGAAGCTAGGGGTTATAATCTTGTGCTTTTCTGTGCTTTTTGCGAGTACTATTCCCAGACACTTTTAGAGAGCTACCAGGGAGAAAACAGAATTAAACCACATCTAGTAAAAGGAAGGCTAAATAATAGCACTTTTTCAAGAGGAAAAAAAAAAGATAATCACAGATGTTAAGCAGAATTGGAGATATATATGAATATCATGTTTCTAGATGTTTACAATGAACTTAGCTAATCAACAGATGCATTTACCTATTTACACAGAGAAACCAACCTTTTCTGTATTGCTTCTCCATAGGAAATCTTGTTATGGGTGAAGCCCTTCTACAGCCTCTTCTTCAGGTCTTAGTAATAAAGTTCTGTGGTGGCTAAACCTATCAGGTTAGCAAATAGTCAAGCACTGAAATTGCAGCTAAATTTATATAGGTATGGGTGCAAACTTTCATTAGTGCAGTTACTTGCCCACCTACAAAAATTTGAACTTTGGTACTGGTCACTTCTCGAAAGAGAAAACAACTGTGTAAAACAAATATACACATTTAGAACCATCTTTAATTGGGTTCAAATGAGTGTAAACTTTTTGGAAAACATTGCACAGAATTATTGTCATTGGTTTGTCAACCATCAAAACAAGGTCACAAAAGTTAAAAATGACCCCCAAATTAAGGGATCGACCATCTATTGCTTTATCTCTGGAGTCACCTTGTAGGAAAGCCCATTATTCCAGTGTAGCAAGCATAGACACACCTTAAGAAATTCCTCTCAGATGAAAATATTGGCAATGAAGTTCTTGGAAAACACACAGCAAGACCAGAGGTCAAGTCCTGGTGGAACACAGAGATACTGAATTTACAGTTTTCTCCTTTGAAGACATCTACGTAAGTAATGACTCATCCTATTAGTGCAATTTCTGAACACACTGTTTAATACTTCATGATTCTGTGAGAGATATCATGAAGATATCCTCATTTACAAAATGGTAAGACACAGTGAATGTCCTTTGATAACATCCCATAGACATTCTGGTCTTTTTATAGAATTGTCCTTGGGGTAATTATCAAGCCATATGGACAGGGTCTTCAGTGGGCCATCAAATCATTCATCTGTCCACCTCCTGATTCCCTGACAGTCTGTGTGGTTGGTGGCCACCCAGCAGGCTACCTGCTATGCACTACCCACCCCTACTGAAAGCCAGCCTCGCCTGACATGACTAATCATAACTCGCAACTGAATTTTCACTGGGTCATTCAGGGAAGAATTTACCTCCATTCTCCTACCATGCTAAAAGACATATAGTTTTTGCTAAAATATCCAATTTTATTAACAATTGTTGTTCAACAATCTTTGAATCGGAAAAAAAAATTAGTCTTTAAAAGAACTTTTCTGACATACTTAGATGAAGTTAAAGTAAATGTCTATGTCTCATTTACTGTGAAGTGTGATGTATTGAAATAAGATAACAACTGAATAAATACATATGCAATGGATTTTATTTTCCTCAAAATAACTGAAATTTTATAAATAGTACAACATATAATATACATGTAGTATATTAACTATTTTAAGAAAAAAGTCTTCAATGTATACAGCCAAATATATTTACCTAAAACTATCTCCTTTAACAAATATATTTTTCAAACTGAGATGCCACAGTTAACTATGGTTCCACTGAATAAGAAAAATTAAAATGTACGTATATTTAGATAAATTTTTAAAGTTAAGATTTCTATCATAAATGTGTGGATAAGTCATGACTTGATATAAAGCTCATAGTGACCTGAGGTCATTATCAGAATGTCATTATCAGAAACATGAGATTGAGTCACCATAGGAAAAACATCAGTGTCATATGTAGCATGAGCCTTCTTTCAGATATCATGAATGTGGAGAGCAAGAGTGATGTTGTGCCTTTCCCCACACATGGCATTGTTCCTGGGCTAGTGCTCTCTCAATAATTTAAGTACGATATACATATTTGATGAATTAAATTTATTGCATTGCTTTCCATTCGAGTATTTTTAAAGTACATTTTTGAGGACCAAGATTCTTGGAAATAAATAAATATGAAAATTCAATAGAGCCATCCATGATCACATAATTTCCACAATATAGATCACATATTTGAGCTATATTCTTCTGGTCCTTTGCAAATAAGTAAATTTATAGATAGGTGATAAATGATAGATGATATAGAAGACTGATATATTCTAACTATTTGGATAAATAAATATAAATGATTATATCAGTTTTACACATTGGGTTAATGTTATATACACAGCTAATGTTTTGAATTTAATATATAGTTGTATATATTTCCCATACCATCAATAAAACTTTTTAAATATGTTCAGGGTCAGCTATCATATGATTGTAGCCAATTCATCTGAGATTCTTTGATTGTTAACTCTTTGAGAACGTCCTCAGTATTCCCCCATTACAGTTAATATCATTATGAATGCAGTTACCAGACCTCCAGCTATACAGACCTATTCTTCCCATCTCACATCAGTGCTCTCAGTGCCATCATTAGTAGAAGCTTTCTGAAAATTGAAAGAACCAATTAATTCCTTCTTTTATGATATCAGTTCCCTGATGGGTAAGATACAGAAGGTAGCCATGAAATGAGCATTAATTCTTGCCTTTTTAAAGGAAAACCTTCACTTGTTATTTTAAAATGAAATGAATATAAAAGACTTCTTATTCATCTCCACAGCTGATTTTCTAGCTAGCACAGATTTATATTAAACAATGATAAAATTAAATTTTTATTTAGCATCCTTCTTTAAATTAGCAATTTATTTTCCCTATAAATAATTTCATTCCTCACTAACTTAAACAGTACTGATTCTCTAGCATATTAGCTTTCACATGAACAGACTTATAGACTGAATTACACAGATTTCATTCTTTTTATGACATAAAGTCTGATAAACCATGCATGTTAATTGAGAGCTTTCATTCTTTTTAGCTCTTTAATATGATTTTTATGTTTATAAAATAAAATAACTAGTTTAAAAATAGTTGTGTGACTACTCACTTCTATTTATTTTTGTTAATACATCACAAAATATTTATTGTTGAGCAGTAAGCAATTTTCCTCAGTACTGATATTTCATAAAATATTCCTACAATTTCAAAGGGAAGAGAAGCCAGGAAAAACACTGAGAATCATCTCACCATTTTCTGTGACTTTTCTTCCACATCTGTCCCAACCACATGACAAGCAGTCCTAAGAGTAATGTACCAGGGATGGGGATTTAGCTCAGTGGTTCCAGCACCAGTTTGCACAGGGCCCAGGTTCCACCCAGATAACCACGTACCATAATGCTGGGTGTGGTGACTCACACCCATCAGCAATCAGTACCACATACCACAGTGCTGAGTGTGGTGGCTCATACCAGTAATTCCAGCACTTTGGAAAGAGAGGCAGGATTACTGTGAGTTTCAAACTGAGTTCAGGGCCAGCCTGAACAACAAAGTGCGACCTTGTCTCAAAAAAAAAAAAAAAAAAAAAAAAAAAAAAGAATAATGCACCAAATGGGATCAGTATTTGAAATGGAGGGATGGCATTGTTTGTGGTGTGTACCCCTTAATATGTCCCCTGCTCTATAAATATAATTTTAATTTTTAGGAAGCTGCAAAATTTCCCTGGTGGCTGTGTGGTGAGTTTAAGCAGTGTCTAATTGTGTAGGCTCAGTCTTGAGACCTGTTCTGCATTGATCCTTGAGTCCCCCTCACCTGTTGTAGGATATGCAGCATGAGAAAGTTTCCCTGGGTCCCAAGGTGCCACATGCTATAGGGCAGTGACTGTGTATGTTAAATTGCAAGATTTAGCATTGAAAATGGTTACAAACTTCATTTAGCTAGGGAAGAAGCAACCTATGCTAACGGCATGAAAGAAGATTTTGATTGTGGAAACACTGGCTAATGAATTGGAAGTTAGAAGAAATGAGAGCTCTTCTATAATTAGAGACCTTAGCTTTTCAAGAAAAGACAATAAATAGAAGTTTGAGGGAAATTTTTCTGTCCTGTCTGCAGCTCTCTGCTTCCCCTGAACATGACAAAGGACCATCAGCAATGAGCCAAGAACTTCCAGCAGCCTCCAGGATGGAGAATGGCTTGTCCTCCTGCTGTGATGTCTGTTTTTGTGATTGGACACAACTTCCTTGTGTCTAAAACTGATGCTTGCTTTTTCCTCTCACTGTGAAGAAGAGCTTAGTGTTTATACCCAGCATAATCCTAGTGGAAGGACTCTTTCTACTGATTTTCTCAGCTTTTTACTCCCTCCCTCCTGGGACTTTCTGTGGAGCATCTGGATCAGGTCTTGTCTTTAAATGTGATTTGTGCTGTGAGGCACCATTTTGGGAAATGTCACCTACTGGAGGCCCAGAAATCTCATTTCTAAAGCCAGTAGTCTCAAGGTCTACCTAAAAGTGCTGGCAAATTACTATCCCCCTCCGAGCTTCAGTTGTGTTGTCAGCTGGAATATGAAGGCATCATATTTGAACTAGCTCATTTCTGGACACTCGTAAATATAAAAAGTTTATGCATCTGAAATTTTAGCAGAGTATGTCTCAAAATATAAGACATAAACACCTTCTGTTTCATGTTTTTACATCTTCATGGTGGCTTGGGATTATCATGGGAAGCGCCTAGTACATTGCTGTTCTCTCTCCCATAATTGCAACATCCAGAGATGCAGATGCAGTGTCGACCACTGGAAATGTGGGGTTTAAGGACAAAATCTAGATTCTCTGTGTAACTTATAGCAATATTTTTCTTCCATCTCTGTTTGTTTCACTTTATCTGGGAACTCAATTGTAACACTGAAATTGACAGAGATAATCAGTTGAACTCATTTAAATTGTGATCAAAACGGCAGCCACTCCTTTAGGGTAGTAAGAAAATTCAAAGAAATAAATGGTAGAGGAGGTAACAGAGTGTGTTGTAAACAGTGTCTGTGCACAGAGACTTAGCATAAGTGGGTCATTCACAAATGCATTAAATGATGCCAGACTTCTTAGCATGTTTCCTCTGTCCTTCTCAGTAAGTGGATGGACTCAGAATAGGAGACCTGCCAAATAAAACAGAGGCTTCTCTGCTGTACTCAAATTCCAGATAAATAATGAATATACTTTAGTGCAGATATATTTAATTCTGATATCAAATATTTGAGACACACAAAATAAAATGATTGTTTTCCTCTGAGAATCTTGTGGGCTACCTAGCACCAGTACCTGATAAACTTTAGCAAAAGCAGATACCACTACTAAAGGACTTTTCTTCACAGTGTGATCATTTCATTTCATTTCATTTCATTTTATTTTATTTTATTTTATTTTATTTTATTTTATTTTATTTTATTTTTTTGAGACACAGTTTCGCTTTGTAGTTCAGGCTGGCCCTAAGCTCAGCCTCAAACTCACATCACAGGATCCTCCTGCCTCTGTCTCCTGAGTGCTGAGATTATAGGCATGAGCCACCAAGCCTGGCACTGTGGAATGTGGTACTGATTGCTGCTGGGGTGAGTCAACCTGCCCAGTATGGTATGTGTTTATGGGGATCAAACCTGGGCCCTTCAGCTTGCAAGACAGGTGCCGGAACCACTGATCTAAATCCCTGGCCCCATGTGATCACTTTAGAACCTCAAATGTGTTTTTCATTTCTTACCTATTGTGAACTTCATCACAGAGCTGGCAGAAGCTATTCTGAGAAGCACCAGCACACAGAATTGTAAGAAATTATCCTGACCATGGGAGCAAGTTACTCAAAGGAAGCTGGCTTCATCCCAGTACTACAGTATGACTTAGACTAATCATCTCACTTCCTGGAATTGTAGTTTCTGCCTATTCAAATTAAGGAATTTGGATAAGATGAACAAGTTAATTCTTGAAAGAAACATCATGCCACTCTGTTGTAAAGAGTTATTACTTCAGACTGAAATGGGCCAGGTTGCTGTGGACAATTGTACAAGAAATGAAGAGATACTATTCCAGTCATCCGTTGGTTGTCCACAGACCCAAGTGAGGAGTCACTGCTTCCAGGAAAAGAGGTGAATCGGGTCTCTAAAAAGTAATCTAGACAACATTATGACTGTAGGCAGTAATCAGAAGAGCTATTGATAGCAAAGCTAGTAGTAGACTAACAACGTATTGGCTAGATCTTGACCACCAAAATTAGGGATTCATAGTCAATTAAAAGCAAGTGAAGCTAGAGGATTTATCTTAGTTAGAGACTTATAGTTGTAGCCAAAATGAACTTCATTGTTACAATCAAGGTAACTAGGATGATGAACTACTCAGCTTTGACATTTCTTGAATCTCTGCTCTAGAATTTAGGAATCAAGGATATCTGGATCCAGGATGTAATTAGTTAATCACCTGGTTTTTGCCTTTTGCTTCAAATCTTGTGTTTTAAAGCTACATAATAGAATTGAATCAAGTTTAAATTCACTTTATCTGGGAACTCAGTTGCAACACTGAACCTGACAGAGATAATCAGTTGAAGTCATTTAAGTTGTGATCAAAAGTAAAAGTGAAAGAAAGCACAATTGATCAAACCACCACTCTTTTATTACTCAAAACCTGGAATAATAATCACAAAACCCTTCCAAAGAACCTTTTTAAAATTTGAGTTGGCTAATACGTCATTTTTTTCCTAATTGTTTCATTTACTTCTTACATCCCCTTCAAATCTTTGTACAAGTGATTCAATTCCATTCTCAGTGTACTCTGAGCATTTTGGAAAAAGCTATCACCAAAAATGAACTTTCTAACAGGTGAATAGATCATACCACACTCCTGTTCCAGCCCTGCTTGTGGGGAAGAGCTTACTATGCCCAACTATGCTATGGGCATTTCCTGCACATTCTTCTTTCTTCTCTTTCCCACAGGCTCTACTCTCCAAAATTAGCCAATAAACAAGAGTCTCTCATCAAAGAAAAGCTGAGGACCAGAGACTTTCACTGTGAATTCCACCAAGTATTTATAGAAAAATTCATAGCAGTTATTCTCAAATTAACCCAAGAAATGAAGAGAGGGAAGGGTAAATATTCTCAGCAAAATACTAACAAATCAAATCCAACAAAGTAATAAAAGTATTATTCTCTATGATTCTGTGGAGATTCATCCCAAGGATGTGAGAATGATTCATTACATGCAAAAAAAAAATAAACAAAATATACCACATCATCAGATGACAGGACAAGTCACATGATCATTTCAGCATATTCATTTCATAGGAGTCACTACCCTTGCATGGTAAAATCTCTGAACAAAATAGACATAGATTGCCACAATAAGGCGACTATAACAAATCCAATTCTACCATCACACGAAATGAGGAATAGCTGGAGTAGTAGTTTTATATTCTAATTGCAACCTATCCACAAAAAAAATTCAAGAATGCAATCCCATTCACAATTGAAGCTGAGAGCCAGGCTTGGTTGGACTGGAGTTCAACACAGCCCATGGTGCTATAATTCCACCCTCACCAAAACCAGGACCACCTCTTCAATCAATCTACAAGCAGTCGCCTTTGTGTATGCTTCCACCAATCTGCGACCAACCCGACCCATAAGTTTACACACTACCATTTACTATAGAAAAAACACTGTGTCTTGAATAAAAGCTGAAGTGTTCTCTGGAACGCTCCCCAAAGTCTGGGTGGTGATTCTGTGCACTCAGCCTACTGGTCTGAGTTTCCTTTACCCCCAAAAGCACAATAACATGCAATAACTATAATAAACGAAGTAGCCCAAGTAATCTTAAGCAAAAAGAACAAATAATGAGCATAACAGTATCTGATTTCAAAACCAACTACAAAACCATAGTAATCAAAACAAGATGGCATTAGCTTAGAAACAGACACATTCACCAATGAAAAAGAGTACTTGTAAATAACCCCCACCTACATGGAAAATTAATAACTGAGAACCTCTGAATGATACAGTTCAAAAGTGGGCAACAACTATAAATATATATTTTTAAAAAGAAGACATACAAATGGCCAATAGGTATATGAAAAAATGTTCAACTTTACTAATCATCAGGGAGATGCAAAGCCGTACCACAATGAGATATTATCTCATCCTAATTATAATAGCTACTATTAAAAAAGTTCTGATGAAGATGTGGAGAAAAGGGAACTATCACACACTGCTGGTAGGAATAATGTAAGTTAGGATATCTATTATGAAACACAGCATGGAGTTTCCTCAGAAAGCTGAAAATAGAACTATCATATGACCCAACATGAAACTACACTGCGTATCTCTAAAGAAAATGAAATCAGTGTGTTGCAGAAATATCTGCATTACTGTGTTCATTGCGGAACTGTTCACAATAGTCAAAAGGTGAAAAGAACCTATGCATTCACCAACTGAAGAACGGATAAAGAAATCATGGTACATATAATGCAACACACTTTGACTATTAAAAATGGAAGAATCGACTCATTTGCAACAACCTCGATAAAACTGGAGTAAATTATGTTAAGTAACACAAGCCTGATACAGAAAACAAAAAGCATATGAGTAGAATGGATTCATGTGTAGAATCCAAAAATGTTCATATCATAGAAGTTGGGAGTAGAATGGTAGAGAACAGAGGGCAAGGAGAAGAAAGGTAGGGAAAGGTTGAACAATGAATGCTGTCCTTTCAGTTAGACCAGAGCAAGAAGTCCTGGTGGAGTACTGTACAATGTCTAACTGTAGACAATGATACTGTGCTGTGTGTTTCAGAAAGATAAAAGATTGTGAATATTTTCATCACAAAGAAAAATGTCACATATGCTTACTTGAATCTGAACTTTACAAACAATCAACGTATAACAATATCACACTGTATTTCATAAGCATGTATAATTATTATGTTTATTAAAAAATAAAGATACATTCTAAAAGTACTATCAAAAAAGAATTGTCAGGGAAGTATAAGATTTTAAAGATTCAAAGGTTTAGAAAATACAACATAAAAGGTGTTATTTCGTACATAGAAATATCTTAATACTTGGCTCAAATTATTGGTTTTTAATCAACAAGAAGACTCAAATTTAGAAATGGAAGGAAAAACACAAAAACAATGAGATCAGAGGTCTTTGTCCAAAGCAGAGTCACCTTGCAGCTTGAGTACATGGTGCTAATTGAAAATGAAAATATAAGTTACTAGTATATTAACAGTCTGTCAGCCTGAACTCCATGGCAACAGGTCATGCCTAGAAACCAGGCTCATTCCATGGGTGATAAGGGCAACAATATGCTATATTTTTATGGCATCATCAATTTAGCGGAAGAAATCACATTGCTTCTATGAGAGAAAAATAATTATATTCAAAAGGGGAACTTTAATATGTAATCTGCTTCCATAGTAACACAATCTAGACTATATAAGATTTCCCCACTGAACTTATAAGGTAGAAAGTGGCTCTTGCTAAGACAATGCACTTCACTGGAGTTAGACACGTCAACATATTATTTCTATCTTTCACATACAAGGACATTTGATGCACTAATACTACACATGGTTGCATTTTTATTCCCAGCAGCATATTTTAAAGACCTTTTAAAATTCAGCTCAACACTGAAGTGAATAAATAAAAAGAAAAACTGATTAGCTATAGACATTTTAATTTATGCCACAATGTTTCTTTTTTTCTATCATCATCTTAAAATTAATTCAGTTTCCTTTTACTTACAAAGTTGAACAAGTTTTTTTTATTGAAATCTTTATTGGAACATTATATATACACATCATAATTGCACTCCACAATGAGGATATATACCAATATAAGAGACAACTTAACTCTCATTTTTCCCATACTCCTACCCACCCTACCAACCCCCTATATACATAAAATCTGTTTCCTTTCTTTTTTGTTATAATCTTATTATTTTCCCCCTTCACTTTATTTTACTTTGAGTATTTTCTATTTCAGAACATAAAACATACAGTTCTAGGACTCATTTGAATCTTTATTTTCTCACACCAGAGAAAAGGTGCCATATTTACCTGTGACCTATTTATGAGGATATTCTTAAGGTATGTCCATTTCAGTATAAATCATTTAAATTTATCATTTTTTATGAAAGAGTAATGCTCCATTCTGCAGAAGAACCATAGCTTTTTTGTCTAGTCTCCAGTTAATGGACACTTGGGTTGTTTCCAAGAGGTAGCAATCACAAACTGGGCTGCTATAAACATGGGTGCACATATGTCACTGTGATATGAGTCTTTTCATTCTTTTGTGACATACCTAGAAGGGTGATGGCCAGGTCACATGGGACCTCCAATCCTAGCTTTTTGAGGAATCTCCAAACTGATCTCCACAGGGTTGTACGAATCTACACTCCCACCAACTGTGGAGAAGGGTTCCTTCTTCTCTGAAGCCTCACCAACATTTGTTGCTGGCTAATTTTGAAATGGCAGCCATTCTTTGTGTAGTGAGATGAAATCTCAGGGTTGTTTTCATCTGCATCTCTCAAATGACTAAGGATGTTGAGCATTTCTTCATAGGCTTCTTAGCTACTCTCAATTCTTCCTCTGAAAAGTATCTGCTCATTTCAGATAGCCATTTTTGAACTGGGTCTTTAAATTTGGGTGGGCTGACTTTTTTAAACCCTTTATATATTCTAGATAGTAACCCTTTCACTGAGGAACAGCTGGTAAAGATTTTTTCCCACGTTGTTGGTTGCCCTTTTGCTCTGTTGGTTTTGTTCAAGAAGTATTTCCCTAAGTCAGTGTCTTCAAGAGTTTTACCTAACCTGTTTTGCAACAGGTTTAGAGTGTCTGTTTTCATATTTAGGTCTCTTATCCACTTTGATTTTAGCTTGGTACACGGGGAAAGAGGTAGATCTAGTTTTAGTCTTTGGCAAGTTAAAGCCCAGTTTTTCCAGCATTATTTGTTAAAGAGGCTATCTTTCCTTCATTGAGGATTTTTGGCTCCTTTGTCAAAGATGAGGTGGCTCAGTGTATCTGGAGTAGTTTCTGGATCTTCTAGTCTATTCCATTGATCATCAGGTCTATTCCTTTGCAAGTACCATGCAGTTTTTATCATGGTGGCTTTATAGTATAGTTTCAGGTTCGGAGTTGTAACACCCCCCACCATTTCCCTATTCCTTAGAATTGCTTTTGCTATTCTAGGTCTTTTATAGTTCCAGATGAAAGTTTGAATTTTTTTCTCTAGATCTGGGAAACATGCTGTTGGGATTTCAATCAGTATTGCATTAAATCTGTACAATAGCTTTGAGAGCATAGCCATTCAGACAATATTGATTCTTCCTACCCAGTAGCAAGGTATATCTTTACATTTATTGATATCATCTTCTCTCTACTTTTTCAGAATGCTATAGTTTTCAGAGTAGAGGCCTTTCACCTCCTTTGTTAGACTGATTCCTAAATATTTTACTTTTTGGGTGCTATTGTGAAAGGGACTGACTGCCAAATTTCTATCTCAGTGGGTCTACTGTTTGTGTATACAAAGGCTATTGATTTTTGAACATTGACCTAGTATCCAGCTATGTGGCTCAAATTGGCGATTAGATCCAGCAGTTTTTTAATTGAGTTTTTAGGAAACTCTAGATAGAGTATCATGTCATCAGCAAATGACAATTTAACTTCTTCTTTTCCTACCTTTATTCCTTTTATTTCTTTCTCTTACCTAATTGCTATGGCTAATATTTCAAGAACTATATTGAACAGAAGTGCTGAAAGAGGACATCTTTGTGTTGTTCCTGATCTTAGTGTGAAAGATTTCGATTTTTGACCATTTAGTATGATGCTGCCTGATGGTTTCTCATAGATAGCTTTTATTAGTTTGAGATAGAGACCATCTATTTTGATCTTCTGTCGGGTTTTGAACATAAATTGGTGTTGTACTTTGTCAAACGCCTTTTCTGCATCAATTGAGATGACCATATGCTTTTTGTCCTTGGACCTGTTAGTATGGTGTATAACATTTATTGATTTACATATGTTGAACCATCCTTGCATACCTAGGATGAATCCTTCTTGGTCAGGGTGTATAATCTTTTTGATAATTCTCTGTATTCTGTTTGCCAGTATCTTATTGAGGATTTTTGCATTGATTTTCATTAAGAATATTGACCTGTAGTTCTGTTTTTTGGTTGGGTCCTTCTCTGGTTCTGGAATCAAGGTAATGGTTGCTTCCTGGAATGAGTTTGGGAGTACTGCTTCCCTTTCAATTTCATTGAACAGTTTCAGAAGTAGAGGCACTAACTCTTCTTTAAAAGTTTTAAAGAATTCAGCAGTAAAACATCAGCCTCAGGGCTTTTCTTTGTTGGCAAGTTTTTAATTCCATTGTCAGTTTCACAGATTGATATTGGGGTATTTAACATTTCTGTCTTCTTTATTCAGCTTTGGGAGCTCCTATGTGTCTAGAAATCTATCCATTTTGTCTACATTTTCCATTTTATTGAAGTATAACTTTTCAAAGTAGGTGTTTATTTTCCTCTGGACTTCCTGTGGGTCATAGTAATTTCTCTATTCTCATTCCTAATAGTATAGATATGGGCCTTTTCCTTCCTTTATTTAATAAGATTGGCTAAGTGTCTATCAATATTGTTTATCTTCTCAAAGAGCCAACCTTTCAATTCATTGATTTTTTGAACCGCTCTCTTGGTTTCTATTGCATTAATTTCTTCCCTGATCCTAGAATTTCTTGTCTATTGTGAGATTTGGGTTTGTTTTTCTCCTCTCTTTCTAGTTGCTTGAGGTTCGGCATTAAATTGTTTATTTCAGCTTGCTCTGTTTTCTGGATGTAGGCCTTCACTGCTATGAATTTTTCTCGTAGAACTGCTTTCATTGCCTCCCATAAATTTCTATATGCTATATTGGGATTATCGTTTAGTTGTAAGAACTATTCAATTACTTCTCTAATTTCTTCTGTGACCCATTGGTTGGTCAGCAGAGTATTGTTCAGTTTCCATGTGTTTGTGAAGATCCTGGGCTTTCCTTTGCTATTCAGCTCCAAATTCAGGGCACTATGGTCTATCAGTATACAAGGGATAACTTCAGTCCCTTTATATTTGCTTAAACCTGTTCTAAGAATGAGCACATGATTTATTCTGGCAAATGATCCATGAGCAGCTGAGAAGAATGTAAACTCTGACTTTGTGGGGTGAAATACTCTGTGGGCATCTGTTAAGTCCATTTGCTGAAGAGTCTGGTTGAGCTCAAGGATTTCCTTAGTGACTTTTTGTCCAGTCAATCTGTCTCTTTGTGACCTGGGGGTATTGAGGACCCCCACTATTATTGTATTGGACTTTATCTGGCTTTTCATGTCTGTTGATGTTTGTTTATATAGTTGGGTACATTAGAATTTGGAGAATAAATATTTAAAATTGTTATTTCTTTGTCTTGGATTTTTCCCTCAACTAAAAGATAGTGTCCATCTTTATCTCTCTTTATCAGTTTTGGCTTGAAGTCTATTCTGTCTGCAAATAAAATCGCCACTCCTCCTTTTTTGCTGTTTCCTGTCTCATGGGGTATTGTTTTCCATCCCTTTACTTTTAGTCCATGAGTTTCTTTCTGAATTAGGTGTGTTTCTTGTATGCAGCAGATTGTAGGATCTTGCTTCTTGATCCACTCTGTCAGTCTGTATCTCTTTATTGGCGCATTGAAACCTTTGACATTAATGGTTATGACTGATATGTGTAAATTTAGTGCTACCATGTTTTCCTGTTCTTAGCTGTGTTATTCTACTTTTGCCCTTTTCCCATCAGTTTCTTGTTCGGTCCCATAGGTTGACTCCGTTAAGTCTTATGGATTTGTAACTTTCTTTATTTTTCTCCAAGATATTCTTTAAAATGCTTTGGAGCACAGGTTTTGTATTTGTGAAGTTTTTCACGTATTCTTTGTCATGGAAGTATCTTGTTTCTCCATCAATTTTGAAGGATAGTTTTGAAGGATACATCAGTCTGGGTTGGAAGTTGTTTTTCTTTAGGGCTTGAAAGACTTCACTCCAGGCTCTTCTTGCATTGAGTGTTTGAGTTGAGAAGTCCACTGTGATCCTGACGGGCTTCGCTTGGAATGTAACTGTTTTCTTTTTCTGCGTGTTTTCAGTATTTCATTCTTTTTTTTTTTTTTTTTTTTTGATATTTGGGACTTTTATGATTATATGCCTAGGTGTAGATTTTTTTCATGTCATGGGCATGTGGTGTTCTGTATGCTTCATATATTTGTGTGTCCAATTCTTTACCTTTTTTGTGAAGTTTTCTGCCATTATCTGTGTGAATAGCTTTTTGATGTCTTTAGCATTGTCTCCTGCTTCCTCAGTGACTCCAATCAATCTTATGTTATTCTTCTTTGAATCATCTAGGAGCTGCTGGTTTAGCTTTTCATTATCGCTTGCTCTTTTCTATAGATTATGCCTTTCCAGTTCATTGGATGAAATCCTGTCTTCTGGGTCTGAAATTCAGTTTTCTGTCATATTCATTCTATTGCATCAGCTTTCACTTTCTTAATTTCCTGGACTTCTGCTTGTACGTATTTAAAAGGTTCCATTGCTTTTGCTATCTTGGATTCTATCAACTCCATGATTTCCTCTTTAGCTTTATTAATCATCATGTTGACAGTGTCCAATATCTCTGCTTTCATCTCAGAGATCAGCTCTGATTTCCATTTTACTAGATCTGGTTTGGTTACCATTTCCAAGGACCCTGGAGATTGGCCTTCAAACTTCTCTATTTCCATTTCCCCTGAGTTACCTTGAGGTGAGGATCTTTGTATTTGAGACTTTGAGTGTTTCCCATGTCTGAGTTTTTGTCATTGCTGTTGTTTTTGGCTTTGTACCTGCCCTGTTTTCTGGTGATGTTTGTTGCAAGTCTTTTTCCTCCTAATAGTTAGGAACCTTAAGATATCAGTGTTTCCTGGGTTGTTCCTGTATTCTGTATTGGGACCTAAAGAAAAACCCCTCATTCTGGCACACCATATCAGGCACTCAAACAATATGGTCAGAACACCTTCTTCCATCTGCTGTAGAGGCAGGAAAGCTTTGGCTCCTGCACTGCTACAATGGCACTGCCTGAGGTTCCAATAGGCCTTCCTGCTCACCAATACAAGTCCCTGGGCTCGCTTGTGCAGTCAGCCTGGAGGCCCACAGGCTGTAGGTCCTGTGCAGCTGCAATGGTACTGGCTGATGTTTCAACAGGTCCACCTACTTACCAATACAGAGTCCCTGGATATGCTTCTGCAGTTGACATGGAGAAAGTCAGACTCTGGCCTTCCTTGGATGCGATGGCGTGGGCTGCTGCTTCCCTAGCTCTGCCCTCTGTTATATTCAGTCCCATGGTGCTCTTCTGGCTTAGGCCTGGAGGCCAGCAAGCTGCAACCCCAGTGCGGATGTAATGGCACCAAATACTGCCTCCAAAGCCGCCTCCATGGAGTGTCTCACTGCTATACTCAGTCCCAAGTTTGTTCTTTTGGGAGAAAAGGTCTATCTTATCTAATAATTTCTTTTCTAGAAATTTTGGTAAATCCTACACAAGGAAATTTACATTTGGAGCCTCAATAATTTAAAGATGAAAAATTCTGAAGCCAGAAAGTCTGGAAACAGGACCTGGTGCATCGGTTCAGTTCCTGGGGCTTGTGCTCCTGACATACAAGGTGATTACAGAATTGATACACAGACTCAACTCCAGGCCCAAAATAGCTTCTGTTGCAATTGTAATAGGATATTTTTGATAATCTTTGAAATATAAAATTGCAACAGATTATACTAATAAGTCATCTTGGGGTTCTTCTCATTTTGCATGTAAACTTATCAATAATAAATTCAATGCATCAGTTTGACCCAGCCTTTGGACTTTGTCAGATATCAGATTCTGGCTGTTAATTAACAAGAATTGTGCCTTTAAATATAAACTAGTTTATCCAAACAACCTCCTCACACTTTTTACTTGCTGTGCATATATAGCACATTTTCTTTCTTTGTCTGTTTATAAACATTGGGTTTGTTTCCATATCATGACGTCTATGCATAATACTGCTGTGTATATGGAAGTGAAAATAATGGGTTTTGGCCATGCTATCAATTGTTTGGTATCTAAACACAAGATGGTATTATTAAACTCTCTAGTATTTCTAGTTTTGATTTGTTAAGGGGGCCTCCATACTAGTTTTCATGTTAGAAATGCACACCCCACCAGTTTATATTGATTTTCATTTCTCCACAATCTTACCTATACTTATCTTTTGCTTTTTAAATAACATTCATTCTAATAAGTGTGAAGTGATATTTGATTATAGTTTTTATCTACCTTTTCTACAAATTAGTAACATTAAACACTTTTCATATATTTGCTGGCTGTTTATGTGTCTTCTTTAGAAAAATCATTATTCAGTTCTTTGTTCTTATTTTTAATCAGGTTATTAGACTTCTTTGTTGTTGAGTTGTAGAAGTTTCTTATACATTTTAGAAATGAAGCCCTTCTCAGATATGTAGCTTATAAATATTTTCACTTGACCTATATGATTAAATTTGTCCAATTTAACAAAATTAAAAGGGAAATCTTTGGATCCTGTTTACTATTTCTTTTGATGCACAGAAATATTTTCCTCTGCAGTAGTAAAACTTGTCTATTTTGAATTTTGTTACCTTTGCTATTGAAATGATACTAAAAAATAATTATTGTTGGGATGAATATCATGATTTTCCTCTATGTTTTCTTTTAGCACTTTTACAATTTTCTTCCAGAAGTGTTACATTTAAGTGTGAAATCTGGATTACATTAATATTTTCCTTTCAATATTCAGATTTCCCATTGCTGAGATGTAATACTTAACACCATTTAGAAGAGGAGAGGTTTAATTTGACTACAGGTGTGAGGAGATCTAGTCCATGATAAGATAGAGACATAACAGCCAGAAAGCAGAGAGAGCGGAGAATTCAGGGTTAGAGATACAAGCTCCAAAGATAAACACCTTTTCTAAGCTCAGTTAATTATAAATTCATCACTTAATCAGTCCACTAGGGATCTGATTACCTTCCCTAATTCCACCTCTGAATACATTAATTTTTAGAGCATATGTAGGTTGTAAGAGAGCAGTCCAATTTCATTCTGTTGCAAGTAACATTAGTTTCCCAACACCATTCATTTATAAAAATGCTCTTTCGTGATTGTGTATTCTTAGCAGCTCATGGAAGGTGAGCTGAACAAACACACTTGGGCTTTGGGGACTCTTTTCTATGTTGTTGATCTATATATCTCTCATTAAGTCACTATCATACTTTTTCAATTACAATAGCCTTTACTTTGGTTTGAAATCAATAAAAGTGATGCCTCCAGTTATCAGGAAGACATGCTCATAGACAAGATGACTTAATATTGTTTACATGTCCATATTATTCAAAGTGACATATAGGTTCAGTGTTACCCCATCGAAATCCTGTGACCTTTTTTTTTTTTTAGCAGAAATAGACAAAAATCCCAAAATTTATATAAAACCACCATAGCTCTCTGACACCTGAGATACCCTCAACTTTTCTCTCTATCTAGTCAAGTCCTACTCAGTCCTCTAAAATCTGTTGATTATTCTATTGTCTGTCTATCATAAAACCAATTATCTTTATTTCCTAAATTTGCATATTATTTATTATTTTTACTTATGCATTCTGTTTATGCATTTAAATTTATTTAAAAATCAAATTGTTCATAACCTTATTTGAAAGTAATTTTCTGTAAGGAATGAACCAAAAAATGTTAGAATCCCACTAGGGAAAAGCTCCTATCTCTGCAATGAGAAAGCAGTCAAGTGGATGAGAGTGCCTGAATTTTTTAACATTTCAATTTTCCATACTTTTGTTTCACCATTCACCCCCACATCTCAGTCCAGGGGACAGAACTATCTACTTGTATCAGGCTATGGCACTGTCCTTATCTCTTGATAGATTTGAGTGTCAGCTAACGTGTTTTTGAGGGCAAAAGTCAGAACTTAATTCTTTGTCTTTACCCCGCAGTATTTTTGGAATTTTGTCTTGCATAGCATAGGGTCCAAATATAAACCTATTAATTGACTGCAAAACATTAACTATAAAATGAATGTCATACAAACAATATATTCTGCATTACTTAGTTACTATTCTGATCTTTACGTTAGGTTCCATTATAGTGCCCTGGCATAGCACAGAGTCCTAGGACTAGAGACTCATTTGGCAACCACCACATTCCATGTTGGGGGTCCCTAAGGACAAGGTCTCACTGAGAAAAGATTAGACACATGACAGTGAGGCATAAGGGACCAAGGCTTCTTGAGCCAAGGCAAAGTTTATTACAATATATATATTTTCATTCATATATCTGGTTCAGAGCAGGAAATTAACTCAATTTATTTATCACATAAAAGGCCTTATGTTTACACCAAGGCATTACAAAGGGAATATGCTAATCACACAGATAGCAGGGGTTAGTAGGTACCACGCATATATGCTAAGAAAGAGCAGGCTGTATCTGATAATACTACTATGGGGGGGGACAGATGATAATCTCTAAGGAACAAGATATATCTATGGATCTGCATATGCCACTCTCAGGAAGACCATCTTTAGCTTCCTTCCTATCAGATTTTACAGACAATGCCAGAGTAGAATACTTACATTGTCCACCAAACTCTCTTGCTGAGATAATTCCTTTAGTTCAAGATCATAATTTTTGCTTTTATCTTTCATAGTGAAAAATAGTTGAGAATTGTTCAGTAACCCTCTAGAAAATTCAAAACATCCATTGATATTTTATATTGTTTCCCTGACCCAGACTGGCTAACAATACCAAGAAATTACCACAGCAAAAAATCATAGCATGTTCATCTTACCATATCCCCACCCAGAGGAAGAAAGCCAATCCCCATAGTGTAATTTAGTATGCTTCCACTAATGTCATTACCCATTTGACCACTTTTGTAGGTCCAAGTTTAAGGTGATAGTACAGCCCACCCTCAGTGAGTAACCTCATTGAGTTTCTGCAACAAAAACTTGACTCACTTTTTTCACAACCAAGTGGGAAGCAAATCATCAACCACTAGCAGTGAAATAGAATTACTGACTTAATAGTCACAGGCATCTAACTTCACCACAAGCCTTCTCGCTTCCAATGAATAGGTGGGATAAACAGAAAAGCCACGGGAAAAGCTGGAGATCTTGGTTACCATGGAAACCCACAGCAGCTAAGGGCGCTTATTTCAGGCTCATTGGCAGTGCTTGGAGTTGGCTTTTATAGAGGTGTCTCATAACTAAAGGGATACATGAGTTACCTCTCAAGGTCTTTAAGTACATGAGATATAAGGAAGAAATCACTAGAAAATTTCTCAAAATCTACACTTCACTATTTTGAGTAACTCTGTATCTTTTAACTATGAAGATATTGAGCAAAGAGAATCACTGTTTTTAAAAACCAGCTGTTTATTTGGTTTTATTTGTTCATGAGTAAATAAATGTTATGATATAGTGGGAAACAAGGCAATTCAGGGTCAGAAATGCTGCAGAACTAATCTCTGCAGAGCCCTTAACAAATAATTTTTTATCTCTGCCATTTTACTTTATATTTCCTTAAAATGTACAAGATCTAATCTCATTGAATGTAGAATCAGAAGAAAATAACCTGAAAAAGGCAACTGCCAGTCAGCTGCAGATTTTTTTAATATTTAAGGATGGAGTTTTTTCTGGATCATGGTTACTGTTTTAGGTCCAGAAGGGAAAGAAGGGCCAAGCTGTGAAAGGGCTGGTCTCTTCTGAGGCAAAGCCTGGATCAGCCTGGTGCTTCCAGCTCTCCTCACTGGCAGACATCGCAGGAAAAGAATAAGTACATTGCTTCACAAATAAATTACATAGATGGAAAGTCTGTGGTTTTGATGTTGTTAAAAGTGAAGGCCATAGAAGTAGCCACTGGTAGAAGATACACCCTCTGCTGGATGTTGGGCCACCTCCACCCCTGCTTCAGAGACTGTCCCATCAGGGACACTTAGGAGGGCGAGCAGATCCCAGTCCTCTGAGTCCATACAGGTAATGAAGGAGAAAGGTAAAAGGAAATACTGGAAAGAAACCAGAGTTGCCAGGCTGGGGAGTTAGCTCAGTGGTTCCGGCGCCTGTCTTGCAAGCGCAAAGACCCAGGTTCGATCCCCTGGTAACCACATACCATACTGGGAGTGGAGACTCACCCCAATAGCAACCAGTACCACATACCATAGTGCCGAGCGTGGTGGCTCACGCCTGTAATCCCAGCACTCGGGAGGCAGAGGCAGGAGGATTGCTGTGATGTGAGTTTCAGGCTGAACTCAGGGCCAGCCTGAACCACAAAGTGAGACCCTGTCTCAAAAAACGTAAGAAAAAAAAGAAACCAGAGCTGTGTAAATATGCAGAGAGGTGATTTGTTTCTTCTTGCTGGATTCTCACCCACATTCATTTTTTTCACAGAGAAAGACTTGCTCATATGGATGCTAATGCTGGAGTTGGCAAACGGATTGTAACTAGAAGCAGTGACTAAACTGAATGTACCTGTTTGTGAGACCTTCACAGGACCAGCAGGGTGAGAGTGATACAGGCCACCAGGAAAAGGATCGGTTTTTGAAGTATTTTCTTTCACTGTTCTATATTATTTAAAGCTAGTTTTAGAGCAGATTATGGAATACATGCTTTCCCCGAAGGACTTTGTTTTTACATATGAATGTCTTATAACTTTTATCATCATAATAATAACCATGACCTCAATGTACAATATTTTAAGTAATTGCCATGAGCATGGCAATTCATTATCAACTTCTCTGTATCAAGTACTCTGAAAAATCACTGTATCTCATTTTAATGTATGTGCTGCCACAACAAGCAACATTATATTTCATTTAATCCTTGGTAAAAGTCTTAGTAGTCAGATATCATATTCACTCTTTGCAGGTAATTTTATTGAGTGATTGTAAAGTTGGTGTCATTTAATTCAAAATATCTCCCCATGGGAACATGCTGCAAGGAGAAATTCTCACAAAAAAAAATCCACAGTGGCTGATTAGTTGTGAGATTTTCCAGTGTGCTTTTTCCTTATGGAACTATTGTAATTCAAATCCTGTGACAGAGATGGAGGTAGTGTGTCTATGTAGAGAATGCTGTTATCATAGGTACAAAAGCTAGTTAGAAATATGGCAGGCAGACAGACAGGGCAGGCCCTTGGAGGAAACTCACAAGAAAGGAGCCAGTTACAGAAAATCCTGGAAAACAGTGACCATTAAGGCCTCATTCTCCTGAATAACTTAGTCAGTGGGGAGTCAAGGTCTAGACTCACCTCCTCCCTTCCCAGGAAGGTAGTAATTGTAAATTTCCTGGGACAAAGGGCCAGGAATCTGGCCCACTTGGAAGAGCTTCCTGATGGGGAAGACCCAATCGACTTAATTTCTCATTGGATCCATTTGATCAAGATTGCTTAAACAACTGTACTTGTTATAATTCCAGTGGTTCACCCATTTCTTTTGAATCTTATTGGAAGTCCCTACTTTGAACCTACCTCATCTGATGGTTTTGGTCCTTAAATATCCCTTAGAAGAGATGATACTGGGTTACTCATTTTTCTGGGTTCCTCCTTCTGTCTCTCTTAGGCAGAAGTTTTCTCTCAATAAATTTTCCTACTCAAACCTCCATCTGTCATTCCTAAAATTCATTCTTCAATTTTAGAAAACAAGAGCTCATGTTTTAAGTGGGGAGCCAAGCCTTGCTCTCCTGTGTCACTATGAAGTTATTTTCTCTAACCTAATAAAAATAACAATATTGACAGATACAAAATATTAAAAGACCAGTCAGAATATACAAATTTTACATCAATTAAGAAGCTGTTCTTTTGAATTCAATGCCATGATTAGTTCCCTGGACTGCTGTTTCTATATGACATAAAAGTAATTGATACACAGAGCTCTTGAAAAATAAATAGTGGTTTTTATTTATTTTTTTATGCTGCCACTTTGTGAAATTTATCCATCCCACCTACCTGTGTTTCAGTAGAATTTATAGAAGAGTCCTCTATAAATAATAGAAATAATCATTGGATTTTCAAATAGAGATAATCTGACTCCTTTCCTTTGAATACTTTTTATTCTATTTGTCTGATGGATTGCTCTGGCTAGATTTTGAAGTATTATATTGAACAGGAGTGGTGAAAGTTGGTATATCCTTGTCTCATTCTTGATTTTGGAGGAAATATTTACAGTTTTTTCCCTTTCCATTTGATGCTAACCATGAGCTTGTTTATATGGCTTTAATCTGTTTGAGATAGGGTTCTTTCATACCTATTTTCCTGAGGGTTATTCTTATGAAAAGAGGCTGGATTTTGCTAAAGTTTTATTTGTTTTAATTGAGATGATCAGATCTCTTTTATCAAAAATCAATTCCATTTCTGTGCACAAATAATGAACTCCCATATAAAGAAATAAGGAATACAATTCCTTTTACAATAGCTTAATAAATTAACTATCAAAGAATCAACATAACCAAGGGAAGGAAAGACCTCTATTATGAAAAGCAGAGGATAATGAAAAAACAAATTGAAGAAGACATTAGAAAAGGGAAGGACATATCTCAATTTTTATTGGAAGAATTAATCTTATGAAATTGCTGCAATGTTACTAAAAATTACCTATGATTTAATTCAGTCAACATTAAAATATCAACAACAGTCTCTACAGAACTAGAAAATGCAATTCTAAAATTCATAGGAGATGAGAAGAAATGCAGAAAACACAAAGCAATCCTGAGCAAAAAGAGCAAGTGGGAGGCGTCGCAATACTAGACTACAAGTTATACTGCATAGCTCTAGCAAACAAAAAACAGCATGAGAATGGCACAAAAACATCCATGTATACCCAACAGAAAAAAAATGACACAGAAACAAACGCATGCCTCTGCATCCATCTGATTTTTGACAACA
Organism: Petromus typicus; assembly: GCA_004026965.1. Lineage (NCBI taxonomy): Eukaryota > Metazoa > Chordata > Mammalia > Rodentia > Petromuridae > Petromus > Petromus typicus. Next base: position 5,399 of record PVIR01016214.1, on the reverse strand, counting down.
AGCCCAAAAATATGAACTGGAAAAAAGGGAGCCCATATAACAGGTCTTGCTCAGAAAAATGAATTTCTACTTAACAAGATTTAAACTATGCCCTTATCACTCTCTCTATAGTGTAAGCAAATCAAAGTGAATCAAAGGCCTAGACATAAAAACAAGAACTTTGAAAATGCATAGAGGAATCACTTAAAACCATAGGCCCAGGCAAGACTTCCTGAACTCAATAGAATAGGAAATAATATAAAAAATCAATGATGGGATTATGTCAAGATAAAAAAATGCTTCTGGACAGTACAGGAAACACAAGTGAAATGACAACTAGGAAATGAGAGAAATCTTTTGGTAGCTACTCTTCTCTGATAGATTAACATCTAGAACAAAATATGAATCCATAAAATAATGAATCCAATAAAAATTAGTAAGTACATTAAATAGATATTTCTCAAAAAAGTACAAGTGACTATGAAAAAATGGACAAGGGCTTTCCCAGTAGAAAAATACCAAATTAAAACAACTGTGATATTCCATCTTTCCCCAGTCAAAATGATGATTATCAGCATCACATAAGCAATGAATACCAACCAGGATGTGACAAAAAAAGAACCCTTCTACATAGTTGGTGGGAATGTAAAATAATATAAATATTATAGTAATCAGTGTCAGTAATCAGTATAATCATTATAATAATAAAAAATTTAAATAGAAATTCATTTGACCCAGCTATACCCCCAAAACAATTAAAAGACATTATACCACAATGATATATACACATTTCTTTTCACAGCACAAATTTTTTATATATGTATATAATTTTACCATACAAAAGAATGAAATCATCTTATTTTTAGAAAAAAGAATGAAACTTTAGATCATCATGCTAAGTGAAATAAGACATATCCACAAAATTAAATATCATGTGCTTTCTCTCACATAAGAAACTTGAAGTAAATAGATAAATAATAAGCAAAGATAGGAAAAAACTCAGAGATAAGAAAGTGAATCAAAGGAATTGAGAAGAAAGGGGAAAGGAATTGAAAAATGAGCAAGATATTTCGCATGAATATACCAGTTTCTCAAAATAAATATTGCTATAACCTATGCATGCACTAATAAAAAATACAAAAAATGGAATCAGAGTCTAAAAGCTTTATATGTATAAGTGTGTGACTATATAGTTGCCTAGCTGAGTATGTGGTTATGTATAAACATGTTTTTGATTTCCTTTGCATATATAAGTGTAAGGTAGTATGTGTGTGAGTGTATGAGTGCATAAGTGGGAGAGGGAGGGAGGAGGCAGTGGACCTGTCTCCTACTGAATTTTCATATCCTGCGTATTCTGTGATATGCTGAGTTTACTTGTGAATCTTTTATGAATTCACAGTCATCTAACAGATAGTCTTTAAAAAGAACTGTACTCTGGTTTGACTCAGTAATTAAGATCAGATTACACAAACTCAAAAACTACACAAAAGGTACAAGGTACAAGCTCCTCCATCCTTTTTTTTTCCCAGACTGAGTAATTGAAGTTGGGCCCTTGTGCTTGCAAGGTAGGCATGGCACCACTTCAGCTAAATTCCGAGACAATGCCAAGGTCCTCGCGGGACTGCTAAGCTCCACCTGGCCCAGCCCCTCCTGTTTATAGCCAGTGTTTCTCAGTGATATTTCACTGATGTGTCATGTTCTGTGTATTAAACAGCTCCTGGGGACTCATTAGTGAAAGATGTCTCTTGCTAACTCAGGAAAGGCTGCCTAAGACAAAGTTCAGACTCTAAAAGGATGTGAGCAATATGACTGAGCTTTCTAACTCCCAACTAAGATGTAACAGTAAATGAGGTGTTACTGAAATATCTTGTTATACAAAACATAATTAATATCTTGATACAAAGTACAGGAAAATCCACAGGCTTCTGAGAAAATTATTAGTGGACAAAAGAGTTTTCTGTTACCGCCTTCCTTGGAGATTGGCAGCTCCATATGGATGTGAGCATTTCAGTAGTGTTAGCGACTCTGGTCACTTTACAGAGCAGTGTCTTAATTTTTCTACTGACTTGTCTCATTAGTAGAATTCAATGTAATCCAGAAGAACACAGAATGAAATTGACTTCTAATGACAGAGATTCAGTTTGGGCACAGTATTCTCAACTGAAGACATGACGTTCACTCTAAGCCAATGAAGTTCTGCCATAGTGCTACATTAACATTCAATTGACCACCAATGAAGAGAAAGGCCCTCAGCAGAAAAGTCCATGCTGAACTTTCACAGAAATCCTTACCATTATGAAGAGAATTCGAGCTGAGCAGAGTTTCCAAGGGGCTGCTGAGCCCTTGGTTTGTGGAAGTGGCCCCCCTCCTGCACTTATTTGGCTGAGTTCCATAACCTGGTCTTTCTAGTGTTTCTGACTCCAACAGGGAATGATACACCTTCTCTGTGCACGTTTATCTTCACAGAGTGGTTTTCATTAATTTTAGTTGTCTATATTGGTCATGTGCATCATACCTAAGTAATTATGTCACAAAGATGAAAGATTTCTAGAAAAAAATGCTGTTTTTCAGTGATAACTATAAATAATACATTTGCTAAATTAAGACAGATATTAGTCATTACCTAAAAATTAAATTAAAAAGCACAAATAGCAGGAAGAGCATTCTCTTCCACAAGTTAAAGTACATAGAGCAAATTGGGTGGAGAGGAAAGAATAGAATGATTCTTCTCAATGCTCACTTATTTAAAAGAGAACAATTCTATTTGTGTTTAAAGGTATTTAATTGGCTGAATACCAGAAACTACAGAAATTTAGATCCCATCACCCATTGATCTTAACAGTTAAAATCACGCCATGATGCAAACTATAAGCAGTGGGATTATAATTCTTGTAGATTTCTTTCCCATTTTGGGGAGATAACACTCTTGAAATCATTCTAAAATATAATTTTAGGCCCAAAAAATGTCTCCACTGTTTTCTTCCATAAAGTGTAAATTAAGAAAAAATAAACTAATAATGTAAAGCTTACAGAGAAAAAGACTTGAAACATAACCTTTTTCTAAAAGTGATTTTAAAAATTTACTTTAACTTTAGATTTGCTATGATGTGTAAGTTACAAGAAAATTATGAGTAGCAATTCTAGGAAGAGAAATGGTAAAGTAAAAGGAAAAATAATACAGAGTCTTAGAAAAGCCCTCCAATGGACCTACCAAAGTCAATATTGCATATTCATTCTCCAAATTATTATATTTAATTAAAGGAAAACTCATACTAATACTTCTATAAAAATAATAACAAAGCTATACTTGTTACAGGTGTGTAATCCCAGCACTCTAGAGGAATGAGCCAGGAAGATTGGAAATTCAAGACCTGTCTGGTAACTTAGTGACCCTGCTTTGAAATTAAAAAAAAAAAAATTAAAGGGGATGAATGTAGTTTTACTGCCGAGTTCTAAGTACTGACAAAAATTAAACAACAATAGAAAGAAGACAATGAGAAATGTGAAAGAAACTTATGCTGTAAATACTTAAAAATGAAAATGTCATCTTTTTTAAGCTCCTGGGGGAAAAGGATTTATAAATTGTAATTCAATGTCCAGCTTTATAGCATTCAGAACAATTATAATCAATTTCAGACATGAGGTCCTAGATACTAATCTCTTCTATTCAGAAATAAAAATAGTATCTTTTGAAGACCCTTCCTTAAAAAAGGCAAGTAAATATGAGATAAAATAAATAGAGCCCTACACCTTAATGCAGTGGAAAAAATAACTAGAGAATATTTTTTACTATAATTGAATAGTTTTTCTTAACTAAATCACTCAAAAAATAGAAAATATGGGTGATATGATGTATATTTGTTTTTTCTCCATTATTTATAAGGAAAACTGGAAAAATGATAGAGAAGTGCCTAATAATTTATCTGAAAATGATGGACTATAGATAAAAATCCATACAAAATATCACATTTAGGGGCAAATTCTGCAAAGCTGGTGCTCTACTTCAGATGTCAAATGCCTCCAAGTTTCTTAGGTTAGAGGTTTGATTTCCAGGGCGGTACTTTGAGGAGGTACTCTAGACTTCTAGAAGTAGAGAAGCCTGTAGGCCACTGGGCATCTGTTCATGAAAGGAGATGATGCAACCCTGGCCTGTTCATGTTTCATGCTTTGTGTACTGGCTCACAAGACTCTCTGCTCCTGCAGATGCTCTGCCTATGAGGAGCCAGAGACTGCCTGATCTTGGACTGGAGAATCCTAAGCAGAAAATCCTTTCCTCTTCATAAGTTAATTGCCTCAGGTATTTTATTATCACAGAAAGCTGACTAATGTAATTAGGTATATATAAGAAGAAGATGGGGGCCAAAGATAAAAATATTTTACTTTCTATTTAATAAGATTCTAATAATTTTGAGCTATTTAAATCATGTTTATACATTACAGGTTTGTAGCTCAATTACTAGATCTCTCAAGGCTTGATGGGCTTCAAAACTAAACATCTTCTACATCATGTAATATTTCAGGAGAGTCTGGGAGAGAGGTCTTGTTATCAAATGCTATACAAGAGTTATATATTACAACTAATCTTGTGCTAGCTCAGGGGAAATTTCATAGTGAAAGATTTATATGAACCTTCATTTCTCAAATGTTTTTGTCTCTTGTAAAAACAGATAGAAGTTTATCAATAGATAGGAGATAAACACTAGAATTAGCCATAACACAGAATCAAAATGAAGCTCACATAATTCATTTTCCTTTGAGTCTATTTACCTTCTTTTTTTCTATTGAATTGTGCACTGTAGCCAAATGCTAGATAAGTCATATTGACCTAAGGAATTATATCTTTTAAAATAATAAAATACACATATTCATACTGTAGTAACTATAGTGATGAAATATTATACCAATTTCTGACAGAATATAGTAAAACCTCTGAGTTTCAATGGCCATGCTTCTGGGAGCCTGACTTAGAAGAGTATGCCAGGAAAACTATAATTTACAATTTAAACAGAGAAAACGCATTATATTTGTAAAGTTCATAAATCTTCCACTGTTAAAGGTGAAATCTAAGCTTGGCTGGGTCGAGTACATCACGTGTATGTGTCCTAGCACACAGAGAAGATAGAGGCTCAAGCACAGCCACCATCATGTGTAGAGACTGGCTTTAAACCATCTGGAGTTCAACCCTACCCACTTTGTCGTGACTCCTACCTTGGCCAAAATCATACAATCCATCCATAGCTACCCCTAACAATAGCTGCCTCTCTGCATGATTCAAACAATCCATGACAGACCAGTATGGTTACTTCCTCTGCCATTTGCTATATAAGTGTGTGTATCTTGCAATAAAAACAGAAGTATTCTCCAAAACTCTTGTTGGAGTCTGTAGTGTTACTTCATTCACCTCATCCTCCCAGTCCAAA
>PVIR01016213.1:0-37333 GCA_004026965.1 Petromus typicus | reverse complement strand
AAAAAAAAAAAAAAAAAGAATATTGACATTGTTTTTGGTCAGTCGTTTAGACTCTGTGATGGTTCTTTAGCTTCTTAACTTTAAAGAATATTTTAATACATTTTTAGTTTTGAATGAGAGATAATTGGTATTTATTGTTTCTGTGGCCAATATTATTTTCCATAATTGCTTCCATTTGCAGGTTATGGAGTTGGTCACACAAGTTAAAAACCATCAAAATTATGAACACTGTCAAGTCCCTGGCAGACAATGGAATCTCTGTGTATTTATATGGAGTTAGATTTATTTGAGGTGAAAACAGTGCCTTATCTGTCTACTTCTAAAGATATATTTATTTCCTTATTTCTAATGCTGTCTATAGAGCATCTAACATCTCTATGGGATATATATATATATATATATATATATATATATATATATATATATATTCATTCTGATTTGTTGGTCCTGTTGAACTTCTTCCACTCTATTCAGATTTCACATTCATATTGTGCTTCCTTGGTATATTGCTCAGCTTTTGTGCTGCTGGGACCAAAGATCCAAAACTCACAACTTAAAAGGCTTTATTTTGACTTATAGTTTCAGAACTCTCAGTCCACAGATAACTAGATCCAAGACATAGTGGAGGAAAACTATTCAACTTACAGCATCCAAAAAGCAGAGAGAAGGGGCAGAGAACCAAGTGCATTGTAGTCCCCAAGGTGGTACATGACCCACCCTAGACTCACTCCAAAGCACATCTTGCTAATCTCTGAGGTGTCTCAGGCCAACGAATTCAACAGTGAAGGTAGACTGCCACACTTGGATAGAGTTCATCGTTACTCTTCAGAGTGATCCTTAATATGTCCCCAATTGCTCTGTGCTCAACTTCTCCGTGGCAGTATTAGGTACCAAAATCAGCTGCCTGGGTATCATGTACAGCAAGTAGCAATCCTTCAGGCATTGACGTTTCCTAAATTAACTCTCAGTCCTCAAACAGAAGATTTTTTTTCTCAAGACAGCATCTTTCTATATAGTTTAGCCTGGCCTCAAACTCACTATGTTGCCCAGGCTATCCTGGAACTCATGGCAATCCTCCAGCATTAGCTCCCCACCCCCATGCTAGGATTATAGGTGTCTGCCACCACACCCGGCTCAAATAGCAGATTTAAAGTCAGGAATAGAAGAAATAATGCCTAGAGAATTCAGATCTTCTGAATCTAAATATACTGAATGCAGCAGTACAATGATTTTCCCATCAGAATCTGCTACATGTTCCCCTGAACTACTGGTTTTGCAACACTAAATTAAACTGAAGTCCTCAAATGAACTGATGAAGGAAGTAGGAGATTTGAGTGAGTTCAGATTCTCATTCAGAGTCTTGGACTGGGGATTGGTCTTGAAGCAATTCCTGCTGTCTTGATGATTTCCTTGTCTGTTTTGGGTGGTGGGAATTGTGATGCAGTACAGTTGTTATTCTCTTGTTCAGTGTTGTGATCTCTTTGCCCATCATGTTTCTTTCTTAATTAGGATTATCTGCCATCTTGTACTATTGAAAGTTAGGGAAAAACCATGCATCTCCAGGCTTCTAAGCAGCAAGACCAGTAGCTTTTGGCAGGAAAATGAATCATTTTTAATGTTAAACAAAATAACTGCAGGATTCTACCTGCAGCTCAAGTCTGATTGGGAAATAATAAAAGATGAAGTCAGGAGATTACTCTCTGATCAAATGGATTGCCTTTAGATAAAGGCTTAAAAAAAGAATCCTCATCCAACAACCACACAGCTGCAAGCCAAAGTATAGTGAAAAAGTAATCATTTATAGGAGTTTGGGACTAGCAAAGACTTGATAGGGACCTAGGCTAAGGAGCTACAGTAAAACAGCCATGGGCCTGGGTCTTGAGGCCAGTGCATTTTGGGGAAACAAATTTTGTATGTGTGCTTCACTTGTCTAAGTGGGGTATAATCCAAGAAACTCCAAACACCATTTGAGGGTTTCTCAGGTAATAATGTATACTCCCTTAGGGGCAAGAGGTTCTGATCCTTCCAACATCTTCCTACTCACCCTGAAGTTCAGCTTTAGTTCTGAGCATCTGAAGCATCTGGGTGGTGACATGGTGACTAGATGGTTTCAGGAGACTGGACAAATGGGGGTGGCCAGGGGAAGACTGTACAATGATTCGTGTGTGTCAGGTGAGGCTGATGCTTGAGTCCCTCCATTCACCGCAGTGCAGAAATCAGCATGGCTATGCCCTTGCACAATGGGTGACGACACAGACACACAGACCTATTCATCTTCACAGAGCTTTCATTCTGTCAATGTAAAGAGCAGCTCTGCTGGGCCAAAATTATGGTTTCTTTAAACACAAGGAGATGTGTCTTTCTTAGTCAAGGCAATGTTTAAGGGATGCAAAAGAAGGTTCTTGGTGGTCCTTGAGGTGGATTTGTTCTGCAAAATATCAATTTAAGTCAGTAGAGCAGTAACATCTGTCCTTTGCAGTGTGCAGATGTCCTCGCAGATGTCCCTGGGATACTGTTTGAGGATATCCCTCCCATGGTACAGTATTGCTCTTGTAAAGATATGATTTTGATTGGAACCATCTCCTCACTTTTGGTTCCTCTGTTTTCAAGTTGATTTATAGATACACTGCAATAATGATGTCGGTTGTTTACTCAAATACAAGGATCCAGTGAGGAAGTTTCTAGGTAAACTCAGTCCACCTTGCACTTCTTTCTTTCCCTATAAAAGTTTCCAGGTGAAAAGACAAAATGTTAGGATGTGTAAACTGTGGAGAGAAGCCACAGGGTAATCATTAACCTCAGGTGAGCAGCAGGCCCGGCCCCCACGTTCTCTCTCTGCAGAGCTGACAGAACAGGTGGCATAAGGCGATTTTTGCTGTGGGAAGAGTGGGGAGCACATGTTCAAAGACACTGTGGCCTATCATTATCTGGGGCTGACAGTCACCGAACACCTTCTCTAGTGATACCTAATGGCTGCCTAACTGCTGTACTTGGGAAGAAAGTAACGACAAGCGTGGTGGGCTTCCAAGCATGCTGCCAGCTTCCCATTCCATCGTTCATGGAGTAGAGAGTGTGTGGAGTGAGCCAGAACTCTGTGGAAAGGGCCTAATGCTTAAAAAGATGTTTAAACCTTAGAAATGTCTTTATTTGTCTGCATACTCTTTGGAATGATGATATTCAAGGAAAGGGGGTAATGGGGAATCTTGGATCCTTAGATGAATTCTGAGTTCCTCAGAGAACTCGGTAAGTCCTTGGTATAATCCACTGAGTCACTGTGATCATTATTTCCACCCTGTAAGTTTGTAAATAAGTGGCTGGAAATACAGTATTGTGGCTTGCTGTTCCCAGAGTCATGAAAACTGTGGATCCTGGAAAGGAGAAGTGCCCTTCTGGAAATGTCTTCAGGTGTCACCTCGGAAACTTTCACAGGAGTGTGGAGGCATTTTCTGCCTACTATCCCCAGCTGGTTTGTCTGCATTTCTGCCACTAGACTGACTGTAACTCTATGGTTATGGAGGAAATAATACCCTAAGTTATTCAACTTAAATGAACATGAGAAAAAAATCATAAGGGAGATTTGATTTACATCATTTCATGAGACTGCATTATGAAGGAAAGGGAGATCTCATTCCTAAGGCTATTAGATCCACGTTAAAGATGGGTAGGGTAAGCCATGTGAGAATGTTGTGATAATTGAAGATGGTACTCACATTGTACTCTCAGGAAGGCAAGAGCTGTTACAAGGCCATTTCTGATTGCCGAACAACCTTGGTATGTGCTTGGTTATGCAAAATTATTCAGTAAGTGCTGAGGCAGAGCTGATTTACTCCCACATCCAAAGAAAATCAGAAAGAGAAATTTCTGAGGAAATTCTATGAGATGGAAGAGAAAGACCTGAAGTCAAGGTATTGTAGTTAGGGAAAAGCCAAAGGAATTTTTAAACAAATCTGTGTGGAGGTGGTAAGAGGACCTGGGGTTGGGGGCAGATGGAAGGTAAAGAGGGAAAGGAAAGTAAAAATGATTAAGATGCAATATGTATAAGTACCAATTCCCCAAGACCAAGACGAGTGTAATTATTATGGACTGCAAACATGTACTGCACTGATACAGAGGACAGTAAAACTAAAAACACAATAAAATCAGATAAACAAACAAAGAGCCCAAATTTTCCATGGAGGTTTAGCTGAAGACCAGTGTTCCAGGCAGCGTATCTATTTAAAATTATTTGACATGGGATGTTCCTTATGCAAATATCAGGAAATCTACATTGTTTATTGTGTTGCAAGCCTGTGTGTGAATTCAATGGGGCCACTCAGAGAAGTGATGATTTCTGCCTCCAGATTCCTATTCTTCCAGAGAGAGACAAAAACTCCCCATGATATGTATTAATAAATTCAGGAGCAGGGAGAGGAAAGAAAAAAACCCCTACATTTTAATCTTTCTCTTTTTCTGAGAAGAAATTAAAATTTAAGATGCAGCAAGGACACTAACTATGTTTGATGACATCTGGTCTGAGAATGAAAATATAGAAATGCAGCTAAAATGAAAGAGCCTAAAAGAAAGGAGAGAGTGGAATTATGTTAACTGATATTATTGTCATTAGTAGAAATTACTTTAGATAGAGTGATGTTGGGTATTTGTGCTGTTTCAGTGTTGTTACTATCTTATTTTTTAAGCGTCTTTTGATATAACTGAACTTGGAGTTCTCCTTTCATCCCTACAGGGTTTTTATGTTAGAGTTGAAATAACAAGCTTGGTGCTATCATGATATGCAAATTCAAACAGAATGAGAAGAGATCAAATAAAGAATAGCCAAGTAGGATACGTGGAGATGTTTATTAAGCTGCATCATATTCTTGTTTTCTGTTGATGTTCTTCCCTGGCTTTGTCCTTGAACTCTAGGGGAAGCTCTCAGGTCATCTAGTAGAGAAGCAGCCTGTAGATCATCAAGTCTTAAGAGCTAAAAGGACCTCAGAGACTATGGCTTTCCCAGTCTCTGCAAGAGCTTTACCTACATTCTGATAATCTAGAATTAAGATTTAGTCTCTATTTAAATTCACTGCTATAGCTATACGCTGCTTCAAATAATGGAAACATGTTATTTAAGCTATAGGATGTTCAGTGGAATGGTTGGCTGTTGTCTCAAGAAGCTCAGAGTTGGGGGACTAAGCATTCTAGGATCTGCCGTCCCTGGCATATAGGTTGAATGACTTCAGGAAAGATATATACTTGAGGAACATTTTTTATGGCATTAGGGTAGAAAAGAAGTGTGTGTTTTTCTCCTCACTTGAAGTCAGATGAGCTCCAGGGAGGATCAGGCTCACTCTGTTAGTTTTCTATTACTGTAAAAATATGAGATAATTACCTTGTAAAGAAAAAAAAGTCTTGTTTTGGCTCATACTTTTGGAAGTTTCCTCAATCTTATTATTGTAGGGACAGAATTGGAGAAAACACTATCTAGCAGACAAGGAATTAACAACCAGATATGAAAGAAACTAAAATAAACCTCAGTAGCAATGAAACAAAGTTTAAAACCTGCATAATATGACAAAAAAGCCTCAACATCACTAAGAATCAGGGAAATGCAAGTCAAAACCATGATGAAATATTACTTTCTCCTAATCAAAATGGCTCTGATCAAAAAGACTAAAGAACAGAAGTTCTCATAGGATGTGGGCAAAAGGAAGTCTTTGGGTGTGGTTCAGTGAAATATAAATGACTACAGCCATTGTGGAAAGTAGCATGATCCAGCAACCTCTCCACTGTTACATACCCAGAAGAAATCAGTAGGTCCAAGAATTTTCTGCACTCCCATATTAATTGTATCTTTGTCCACAACAGAAAAATAGAAATAGGCTAAGTGTCCATAAACTGATGCATGGAAAGAGAAATTCACAGCAGAGCAATATGAGCCACAAATGGGCATAAAATTGTCATTTGTGACAATATCAGTGATACTAAAGATCATCATACTATATAAAATAAGCCAGGCACAGAAAGACAACTATTGCATGTTCTCACTCATGTGGGGAATCTAAAATAGTCCAATAGTGGTTCTGGAAGCCAGAGACGTGAGGGGAGGGAATGGGGGAGAGCTGACTGGGGTGTACTAAGTAGCAGCAACCTGAGAGCACCTGAGGTGCCTTTACACATTACAGTGACTCCAGAACCCATTAGGGTACTGTGCACCTCAGACATGGGGGAGAGAACAAAGTTCAAGTTTTTATGCTACTGTATTGGATTGGGCTTTCAAATGATCGATATACACCTTGTGGTATACCAAGAGGCATACCCTAGATATCCAGTGATGTGGAAAGAACACACACCTGATCAGAGAGCAAAGTTATATTTCAACTCTGATAATTGATTTCCTTGGACTCCAGGTTTGGTTTTATGTTTGTCTCTGAAGGCACACACATATAATTTGTTCATCTGGCATATTCACTACTGTTAAAGATTTTGAAATAGGACTTATGGACTCCCTGAAGTTTTATTTATCCCAGGTCCAAAATCATCTGATTCTCCAGCTCTTTTTCACACAACTGTGTTTCCATCCTCTGCCAGTGTGGTCATCCACTTTGCATGTTATTCTGGGTTTATTAGGTTCTTGCAGAACATGACACTACTGTCCGAATGGGCTCGAACACGGTAGGGCTGTTCCTACCACTGAGCCCTCCTCACCGCACTGTACATTCATCATGAAAGTTTCACACACAACAGGATGGGGAGCAGCCAAATATCTGTGGTCAGTACTCAATGAAAGGCTCAGTTAATACTTCCCCCAAATTAATGCTAGAAACGACAACTCGCAATCAGATGTGTTTTAAAAATAAGGCTGCTCTTTCATTAGGTGAAACACGGAGGTGGGCGCCAGTAGGGTGTGGCTGACGGTTTACTGTCGGTGAAAGATGCTCTGCACGTTGATGGTGATGATGCTGGTGGTTCACTTGGTGTTTTCCACTGACCCAATACATGACATTGCAAAAGTCCCTTTCATTCCAGTGTCCTGTTTTCCTTAACTGTAAAATGGGAACTGATTAAATTCTGTAAACATTTGAGTGCTATATGTGAGGTTTGCTATTACCATACGATAAACTGTGATTTCTTTGGAAAAGGAGTTTGTCCGTGAGAACAAAGCTAGTCAAAGTTCCAGCTAACTAGGATAAAAATAAAACTGCATCAGTAGTGGGATAGTCTGTATTGGATCTCCAAAATATTTGTTGAGTGGACAAAAGAGTTGTTTGGTGCTAGAACTCCAGCTCCAGCCTGGCTTGTGTGAGGCCTGGGTGAGGCCGCAGGATGGTGAACCAAATCCCAAAGCTTTAACAGTCCAATGAATAAATCATATGTACTGAAACCCCAAAAGGACTCAGGTAGCTTTTAATTCTATAACTGAATGATTTTTGTATAGAAGTCCACATTTAAAGTTTCTTCCCTTTGCATAGTATTACTTGTGGTAAATAATACCATAGTATTACAAATACCGTAAGTATTACAAAATAATGCCATAGTATTACAAATGGTAAGAACATAATTTATTAGATCCATAACACATTTTTGTAACTGAGTTCATCAAGTCAGCTTCACACTGATTGTCACTCAGCACTGGACAGTAGAGAACAAAGGTGTGTTGCCTCCAGGGAATAGCAGACAAGAAGAGAAAGAAAATGATGGTGGGGAGAAGTTCATGCACAGACAAGAGTGGAATACTTTTGCTTTCAACATTTCCCAAGGTCATTCATTTAGCTTAGTGTAACTAGACTCCATGTTTCTTGAACAACTTGTTCTCCAACGACATCTGGCATACGGTTTGAAAGTCTGTGTAAAGTCACAGAAAGCTTGGAATAATGGAGCTGGAGCGAAGGTCCAAGTTTGCTAATTTTCTTCCATGGAGCAGATATTTAATAGAGGCTGTTGCTAAAAAGATTTTATAGGAGAAAGGAGTTTGAAGGGGTTGGAAGTTGGAGTGTGATGAACTGAGGAAGTGGGAAGATGACTAGGTTTTCCCAAGAACAGTTTTAAATTTTAACTGTGCGCATGTTAAAGGAAGTTGCTGATGCTGGCCTGCCTTGCACATAAGTGCCAGGCAACAAACATGAGTTGATATAACTGAAACAGCAGACATTAGAGGATGAGTTTTTTCAAGGGTTTGTGTATAGAACTAGGGGGTGTGATGTCTTGTACTGTGACATAGCATTATGATTAGTACGAAGTACCTTTTTGACTCAGTGGACTTTGGATATGTGTGATTACATTTTCAGTTCAAATGTAATTATATCATTAGAAAAAAATGAAAATCTGATGTAATTTAGAAAAGATAAGTAACTCTTTCTCATTTGTTGAGTAGAATTGTTGGTACAGCTCTTAGCAGTTGGCAGAAGGCAACTAGGATCTATGGCTGGAAGATGTGTAGCCATGTGTCCTGCATGTGGTAGGGCTGTGATCGGGAGCCTGCCAGCCTCAACACTGAGAGCAGGTTCAGCTGTGTCATCCAGCTAGGCTGTGTGCAGTTAATCATCTTCAGACTAGAAATAGTTCCTGAAAAATGTAGTTGTCTGTGGGAGTCTTGTACAATTAAACCACTTTCCCCTCTTTATCGTTTATACTTTCACTGCATCCTGTATTTTGTAAAATGGTTTTTCAAATTTTAATTCTTCCCCCCTTTAAGATTCACCCACTCCTCTTTGCTCTTCAATGCTTGTTTTGGCCATTTTCTTCTGGTCTGAATGCTATCTATGAGCCAGTTAGCTGAAAGACATCAACTTAATGAATTTCACTATTAAGAAAATCATCTTTATACCATGGGCTCATTTTACTCTTCTGCATGATTAAGTGATTTCAGTTATTGGGCTTTTGAATTTATTACTCAAGATCATGACATATGTTTATGAGCTAATAATACCATATGATTTTGTAATAAAGACCATCTGGCTTCTCCTTATGAGGGAGAAATAAGAACATATAAACTTCTTTGAGCACTAGACTGTCTTTATTTTTATCATTAAGGATGAAATTTCTGATCACAGAGAGGATTGCTATGTATCTTCTGCCATGGGAGTACTGTTAAACTACTTTCACAGTTATGTATATATATATATGGAGCTTGTTGAGACTCAGGTTTCTTTTTTTCCTATCCTGAAGATTGAACTCAGGACCTTCTCACTGAGCTACTTCACCAACACTTATTACTTGTCATTTCAAGATAAGGTTTAACTGCCTCACTTACTTGCCTAGTCTGGGTCTGGGCAAAAATTTGGGATCTTCCAGTCCCCCAGAGTACTGGGATTATAGGCATGTACTACAGTGCTCAGTTTATGATTCATTGTTTGATTGAGGTACTAATATAATGGAGGCTAACTGTACCCATGTTACAAAAAGAGATGTGGAACCATCTATGTGGGTGTTGGGTGGGGTGGAGATGCTTCCCTCTCACTTCATAAGTGATGAAGGAGGTTTTGAAAGCATCCAGAGAGCTCAAAGGACACTGAGGACAGGGATCTCCTCACAGGTGAGAAACGTGAGATATGACCATGAGCCTGAGGGTCAGGGGAGAGGACCACAGGGCCACTGTCAGGTCATTTGGCCTTTTCACTTCTTTCAAAACACTTCCCAATTTTTCTTTGGATTTCTTCTTTGACCTATGGGTTATTTTGAAGAGGGTTACATTTAGTTTCCAAATATTTCGGGGATTTTCTAGGGATCTTTTGGTGCTTGATTTTTCCCCCTAGTAATTCCATTATGGTCAGAGAAGATACTTTAGCTGACTTAAGCTGTCTTTGAGGTCTGTTGTGCTTTCCTGTCTTATACCATGGCTGAGACCCCTCCGGGAACAAGCTGAGCCGTGGTTGGCTTTGCTGTTTTCATCATCTGTTAGGGACTATTATTCGCTGTCACCTAACCTCTAATGTTTTAAGATCAGGCATTATGTCCTTCATATATTCTGTTTGGATTCTCTGTGGTTTCACTCAGGAAGACAGGTTGGTCTGTGTCTCTCTGCCTTGTTTAGGAGCATGAGTGTTCATCTGAGTGAAATATTCCTTTTCGGTCCTCTGGCTAAAGTTAGTATATCTGGGCTCTTGTTTCAACTCTGTCTGTAAACAAAACTGACAAAAGAGCAAGAGGAGTGTATAGAAGGTGGGCAAAGTGTGTACTTGTGTACTGTCTACAGGACAGTTTGGATATAATCATGGGATTTGCTAAATTGAAGATCAGAACCCAAAATGATTCATCCTCCTTTTCCTCCTCCTCGTTGTCTTTCTCTTCATCCTCCTCCTCAGGTTTCTGAAGACACTATGAATTCCACACTCATTGCACAGGGATGAATGTATGCAGTGGTAAAGCAGGCGAGGTAAGGCAGAAACACAGGACACCTCGTCTCCCAGGCTTCATTCTGCCCCGTGAGATGTTGGCAGGTGACTTAAGTAATCCAACCATGTTAATCAAAATTATCTGGTGGATGGAAATAAACTTCTGGATCACATTCACAGAGATTCTGATCCAGGACCCTCAAATTTCCAGTTTTATAAAGCTCTGTACAGGTCATATGGATGCAAACTGTTTTGGGATCCGTGGGTAAGATGAGCTCTTGTTTCAGTCCTAGTTTACCTGTGCTTAACTTTTTAATAATGATGACAATAGCTACTCTTTGTGGCCCTCTAAATGTGTGTTGTTGGGCCGGGGATATAGCTCAGTGGTTCCGGCGCCTGTCTTGCAAGCACAAGGACCCGGGTTCGATTCCCCGGTAGCCACATAACAATACTGGGTGTGGAGACTCACGCCCAACAGCAATCAGTACCACATACCACAGTGCCGGGCGTGGTGGCTCATGCCTGTAATCCCAGCACTCAGGAGGCAGAGGCAGAAGGATTGCTGTGATGTGAGTTTGAGGCTGAGCTCAGGGCCAGCCTGAACCACAAAGCGAGACCCTGTCTCAAAAAAAAAAAAAAAAAAAAATGTGTGTTGTCCCAGCTACGTTATACACATAGGCTCTTATCCAAAACTTCAGCCCAGTGGATCCTCTTATCCTGATTTTCTGAGAGAAGGTTGGTATTTATTTCTCTGATTGGCTCAGTAACTTTCCAAAGCCACATATGGAGTCCACCTGGGGCAATGATGAGCTTAGGTTTTGTTTCTGATCTGGCACCAAGGCTGTGCTTTCAAGCTGCTGTCACGGTATCCATCAAAGACTCCTCTGTGTATCATTATGTTTTGATAGTATTAGTCAATTTCAGCCACACTGGAAAGAAATTGTTTTGTAAGAATGGGCATAGTGAATCCTGTAAAAGTGAAACAAGGACAGGAGTGGACTTTAGATAATGTTGAGTTAAGATCAGGCATGTTCAGGGTGGTACAGCTGTAGATTCTGGGTAATGTTCAATGATTCTTAGGACATTAATGCTTTGCTTTTGTTTATTCACACATTATCTATTTCTATGATTTTTATAAATTCTGAAATTTCTCAGTAGAAACATCCTGCAGCTAGTGATACCAATATGTATATTGATTTAAACCCTTACAATGCCTTTAAAAATACAGTATTTTGTACCTGTAAGTAATTTTTATACATTTGCTGTTTTCCTAATCTCTTTGTTTCTAGATGCTTCTGTTATTGTTTATTTATTTAATGAGATAAGGTCTTGGGTCTCACTATATATTTCAGGTTGGCTTTGAACTCGTGGAGATCCTCCTACCTCACACTCTTGTGTGGTAGGATTACTAGTCATGCACCTGGCTCATTTTATTTTCTCTGTTAGTTTCTTTCCTTCTCTTTACATTCTGTCCCTTTTTATAATTCCAGGGTATGCTTTGGGAAGTTTCCACTAAGTGCTTATTTCTTGTCTTAAATTTTAAAACACTTCATACTGTTACTTCATGTTGGAGATGAGTGGCGACATCCATGCCCTCCAGATGTGAAGAGAGTGAACGAGTCATCTCTTGATCAGATATAAAGCAATAGCTGCTAATCCTGAGAGTCAGATAAAGTATTTATGTATAGAAGTTGTACCAATATTCAAAGGAAGGATCTAAGCAATAAGAGTGCTTAAGAATGTTGTGTGTGTTGGGTAGACCATTTTCTCTTGGTGGGAGGGAGTTAAATACTTATGGTTGAGTACTTGGGAGGAATGCCTTGGATTGAGGTCACTGATTTAAATTCTAATCATTCTCCCTCTTCTACCCAGTCACCTTTGTCTCCCTTCTCCTACTATTTAATTGGAGTTTTTTTCAAACTTGAGCTGATCTGAATGGAGTTACAAAGTGAAATTAAGCAATTCCCTTGGAAGAAGTGAGGGTAGCAATACTTTAGGAAGCTTGTTAATTCCTCTTTTCACTCTGCCTCCCTGCTCTGCTCTCAGGCCTCACTGGGAACCCCTGGAGAAGGAGAATTAACAAGTCCCCTGAAGCTGAACCACTACAGCCTTTCAAGGGAATTGGCTAATTTCACTTTGCTGCTCCATTTGGAGCAGCTGGGGGTACTGGTCTTGAGGGAAATAATGGGACCTGGTGCTGGCAGCCCTTTACATTTTTAAATAAAATTCTACTAAAGTTGCTTATCAAACTAAAAAATGTCTGCATCACCGGCTCCTACGGTGCTGTGGACTACTGTATATCTTCTCCAATTTTCATTTTATAAACCAGTTTAGACTTCTCAAATTCATTGGGATGTCGCATCCTCTAAGAATGGATGCTTTGCTCCATACTCAGTGATTATGTTTATCCGCAAGCAACAAACTGTTCAGCCTCCCCCCTTTCTAACATGGGTCCATCTAGCGCACTCTCTCTTTCCTCTTTCCACTCTCAGAATCCCAGATGCTTCCGGAGCTCTTGTTTAAGATACTCCGTCATGGTCCTCTCCTGTTCTACATGCCCTCCTGACTCTGCCTCACCCAGAGGGCATGATGGGAAGGAATCAGAGGGTCTCTGGTTGCTCTCACAACTCTCTCATTCCTGAATTTTCTCAGCACATTAGCACATTGCTTTCAGACTCACAACCCGTCCTCTTTCTAGGTTAATAAATTCATTGAGCATAAACGGTTTTAAACTGCACTCTGGGGGCTTCTCACCATTAACCTCGTTACATTCTGAGCCTTAACCATTTAATTCTTCTTAGTTCCCCTCAAAAGTATTCTAATGATGGAACATCATCTTTCGCCCCTTGGTTACTAAAATTCCTTACTTTCCACTTGTGGGGAAGTTTCATAAAAATCCTGCTCTGCGTCTCAGATGAATTGCTTTGAGTCTTTCTATGTCTGGTTCTTCAATTAGTTTGAGAATAATGAGGAAAAATACGAAATGAGTTGTGCAAGTTAGCATTCAGAAATACCCGTGTTTAAAGGAACTCTCCTTTACCCAGAGGCCTTCCTCAGAAACAGAGGCAGATGTTTCTTTTTGATATTAATTGATACAAATTTTGGTGCTTCTTCAATTGCCATTGAATATTATTATTGTGTTGAGAATGTATTAAAAACAGTTCTTTTGGAAAATCACAGAAAACTCCAGTTTTGAGATCAGAGCCTCTGACAAGTGCATCTGTCCTCATTATCTCAACATCTATCTTGGCTTGTAAAACTCCTGCAGGTTTATGAAGCATCACGGTACCCTTCACTACCTCCTCTTGTGCTTCATCATAAAGCTGCCACTTACACTAAAACAAGCCTGATAAGATTGTCTTATAGATCCAATTAATTTGAACAGAACATCGCGGAAGACACTAATGTCCTTTTGCTGTAGCTCTCCTCTGCCTGAGTTAGAACATTATGCTCAGGAGTTAGAAGGATGTGGTACAGAGGTACTATCTGCACAGAATCGCTGCTCACTCCTGGAGGGTTAGAGCCTTAAATATCATGATATTCATTCTAATGTGAGCAGAAGAAAAGTGCTGCTTTTGCACTTTCCCAAATGAGGCCATAGACTTCAACCATCTACTATACTATCCTTAATAAGTGGACAATAAGAAGAATAATAAACCATGGTTCATTTTAGATGTTAATCCACATCCAAATACCTGAATGACCTTCTCTCAAAGCTGTTTTAAATAAATGGTGTATAAAATACACACCAAGAGAGTCATAAACGGCCAAGGTGATATTTGAGGCCTTAGGGGAGGCACTCATTTTAAAAATTCCATGCTCTGTCACCTCTAATGATCTCTGGCTCTTCATTTAGCAGAGAGTTGGCTTTTTAATGAACAAATGCCCTAACCAGTCTAGATGGCATTCTTATTATGGTCATATATTTTACAAGTAGGAGGGGAACGAAATTGATAGAAGGAGGTATATAAGAAGTAAAAGAATCCCTCAGAGATGGAGGACATCTGTGTCCTCATCAAAGAGAAGATAAACTTTGCAGAATGCAGGTGCTTCTGGTAGTGATTGCCAGTTGATAAATGAACCCCCCAAACTCTAGGAGGTTATTTGTTCAGAGACAAGTCTGAGCTAGTGAGCACATGACCACGGCTATAAGCAGAGTGTGTGTGTGCGTGCATGCATGCGAGAGAGAGAGCGAGAGAGAGTGAGAGAGACAGGCTGTGTGTGCTTTCTCTAATCAGTTATAGAGATTTAGATATCTAGAAGTTTCCTAGGGTTTGCAGACAATGTAACACTCTAGAAAGTGTTGGCTGCATGAACTTCTAGGCCTTTTATTACATCTTAGACTTCTGTCACTGGAGAAAAAAAAAGGGAAAGAATCTACTAATAATCTGTTGTGTTCTGGTGGTTGTTTTGGACTAGGGGAACTTAATTGATTCCAATTTTCCATATCTTGATTCAAGAGCCTCAGAACCTCCCTGACCATACTACTCCCGAAGTAGTTTGGCCCCAGCACACATTTGTAAGTCAAGACATAAGAGAAATTGCAACAATCTCACTTCAGACTCAGTCAGAGTTGGGTCATAGAGTGAAAGGACATTTGATTCTCCAGAGAAGTTCATTTTAGCTTGTAAGTAGCACCCTGCCATCTCCCCTTTGCCTTTGGAACAACATTTTGGGAGCAAAGGGCTCAGTTTTATATTAGTTCCTTTAAATCCATTTGAAAAACAGTATTGATAAATCCTTAGGCCTCAAATGTAGCTTTTTACCAATTTAAAGTACATTGTGCTTCAATAATGCTTAGAGGAATTACTTGCTCTTTATTATCAGAGGTATTTATTTTCATACTAAATAAAGATGCCAGACAAATTAACAAGAAAAAATGGCATATGATAAATGCTTTAATAAACTGTTATGTCATTTGCATATCACATAGGTATAGAATAACCTTGCACATATATTTTTGGGGTAACAGTTAACTTGCTTCTGGTATCTTTTAGATTTATTCCTTAAAATACATATTTTAGATACGTTCTTTCAAAAATAATAATGTTCACTTAGCTGATTGGGAGCTAAGAAAATATTTTTCTGAGTATTCTTTCCCATGTATTTGACATCAGATCTAAATAGTAGTTACTAAACTAATGCTATATATTTATTTCAGGGTCCTGTTATTTTCTTGTTCAGAGAAACAAATTAGCAGGTAGAAAAGGTTTACCATGCACCTTAGGTTTCATTCTGAATGTGTTTGTCATGTATACTATCAAAGAGGATGAAAGCAAGATTTGAACATAGATATCACTCAGGCCACCTGTAATTCACACTTGCCGGGCATGTACGTTAGTCAGTATTGCTCTGCTAGAACAGAATATCGTTGTCTAGTTAATTTATAATCAGCAGAAATTGATCAGGGCACTATTCTGCTGGAGGAGAAATCCATGATCAAGGGCTGACAAGGACACCCTTGCTATCTTAGCCTGTGGAGGATGGTCAAAAAAAGATGATGAGTGAGAGAAATTAGCAATGAACTCACAGGTTCAAAGCTTGTCATGATTGCTCCCTCCTCCCAATGTGATTGCATTAGGAATTAAAGTTGCCAACACGTCATTTTTGAGAGACACATTCCAACCATAAGAGCAGAGTTAAAGGAAATTGTTTACATACTGAATAAAGCCTTTCTGCTCAACACCACCACATTGTCTGGGCTTTGTCAGTTCTTTGGATACTGTCAGGTCACTCACTACGCCACCTCAGGTGTAGCAAAAGTCACTGTGGCTTTAAGGCAGCCATGACTACTATTATATTTACCATAGGAAAGAAAATTTCTAAAAAATTATTTTATCTCTTTTTATTGAAAATTGTTATGTTATGTTATGCTATGCTATGTTATGTTATGTTATGTTATGCTATGCTATGCTATGCTATGCTATGCTATGCTATGCTATGTTATGTTATGTTATGTTATGTTATGTTATGTTATGTTATGTTATGTTTGATTGTCAGCAAATTCTAGATCCCAGGGCTAACAACAGTAGCGACTTATTTTTCACTCTGTCAGAGTAGATTCCTGAAAGACTCCGGTGCAGTTCTAGAGAACATGTTTTCTCCATCTGAGGACCCAGACTTAAAGGATCTGTGGTGGGAAGAGAGAGAGAGAGAGAATATTGCAGAAGGCTCCACAGAGCAGCCGTGGATTAAGTCTCCCCAGACATTGCAGATATCACTGCCATGTAGCTGAGGCTACAGGAAGCCCCATAGCCAGGGTTGATGTAAATGAACTCATCAGGCTGTGCGATGTGTTGGCCCCCAAGACAGGGTCACACGATCCACTTTTAGGGTGGGGAATGAAATGTGTCCTTGAGGTGACTAACACCATCTCCATCACCCTTACTCTGTTTTGAGGGCTGATGGGACTAAAAAGTCTGATATTTTGGGGAGAAGGGCATGATTCTTTCTTCTTTGTCCTGGCTGATGAAAGGCTGGCAGTAATTCTGAAACTTTACACTCATAATCATCACCTGGGTAACTCATTTAAGATGTAGATTCCCAGGCAAATCTTTCCTCCATCCTATCTCCACTCTTGTGAGGTACTTTCATGATCCATTGTGAAACACTGGCCTGGATGACCTGTCACTCTGTCCTCAATCACTTCTTGCAAAAAAGTTTGTAGCTGTCAGCTAGGAAAAAAACAGTATCCAGAGAAATGAAGTTTCCATAAGTTCTCAGTTTTCTATTTTTACTGTTTCCTAGAATTATTAACCTTGTCCAGAAGTTCTTGTAGCATGCATTCTTGCTCTTTCCTGTGCTCACAGTGGAAAGAGAATATAAAATAATGTGTATCCAGTCATGTTAGAAGAGAGGACTGATATCATCAAAAGGCAAATGGGTTAGTCTTTATGTCAGCATTTTATCTGAAGAATTGGAAATGCAAAAGCCAGTAGAATCCCAGATATGGAGCTGCTATCATCTCTTCTGGATGGGAAGTTGCCAGAAAAGGCAACCTCCAAGGCCTCAGTCAGGTTTAGACTTTACCAGAATGGAATTAAGGTTCTGCATGGAAGACAAATAGATATGAAAGAGAAGAAAAAGAGAAAAGTGGTCTGGAAGAAGAATAGGAAGAAAAGACATATGAGGGGGAAAAGGATGATGAGGAGCATAAGCAGGAGAGAAGAGAAGAGGAGGAGAGAATGCGGGAGGAGAAGAGAAGAAGAGGAGGTTAAGGAGCTTGGGCATTTAAATATAATGTCATATCTTGGACTGGATCCTAGAATGGGATAAAGGATGTTCTGTTTCTCTCTTGTTTAAAGTACATTATTGTTGACTTTAAAACATCCAGCTCCCTATTTTCCAGTAAAATTGATAGTGAGTCATCCTTCAAAGCCAGTCTCTTTTTGCATTTCTGCATGAGCAAGAGATTAAAAGTAATGAACTGAGGGTGGATGTTGTCTGTCTCTTTCAGGACCTATAATAGAACCCAGAGGCTTTCTTTTGACTTATTTTTCTTCTTCAATAATCAGTCCCATTAATTTTCTCTTCTTGCATCTTATGAATTGGTCTCTGTCCTACTTCTCTATTTGCGACCTAAATTCAAATACTTATCACCTCTGACCTAGCATGCTTGTATATTTAATAAATGGTGGTGACATCATGTTCTAGCAACTCTGTTTCATGCCATACAAATAATAGCTCTTCACATCTCCACGAGGACAGCACTATTATTAACATTTCTATTTTATAGTTGAGAAACTAAGACTGAGAAATTTTTCAAATTTTCACACATTTTAAGCACAAGAGAAAGGATTTGGAGCAAGGTAGTTTAATCACAAAATCCATTCCAAGCATGGTACTATGCTGTATCTCATTCATTCAGATATTAATTCAGTCCTTCACTGAATGCCTATTATGGTTGCTATCTGAAGTGTATCCCAAAATGGCTAACTGGGTTGATGAGTTGGTTGACAGCTCCTGGGCTATTGGTGAGTGATTGGACCTTGAAGCCTCCAACCTTATGAGTGGATTATACACTGATGAGATCATGATCTGTCATCAAACAGGAAGTGGGGCCTAGTTAGAAAGATGTGACTATGTCTAGTCCCTGGCTCCTTTTCTGCAATTTCCCTTACTCTCCACTTCCGGGCCACCATGAGGTGAGTGTTTTGCTATGCCATGACCTTCTGCCATGATGTTCTGCCCACAGTAACTGAACCAGCTCACCATGAGCTAGTCACCTCAATCTTGAGCCAAGATACATCTTTCTGTTTTCCTGAGATATTTGGCCTCATCAATGCCTTTTATATCAAATACTGAGGAGAAAGAAATGTTTATAAAGTGAAGAAATATGTAGTAGGTTATATAACAGGAACAAGTCCAAGTAAGGGCACTGAGGAACAAGTAGTCATGGCTACATAAGGAAAGCCTTGGGGAAGTTTAAGAGAGATGATTAGTGAAATATAGTGGGTAATTAGCTGAGCGACAGGACATGATCTCTCAAGGGCAAAAGTATTCAAGATACAAGGAGAGTTGATAACAAAGGCATGAAATAACTTATGTGTTTGGGCTGTTTCCATGTAGGTAAAGCAAGGAGTGAGAAAATATTTGCAAATATAGGAAAGGACCAGTATAGGGACAAGGACTTAGTTCTATCTATAAAATATGTGTGTGTGCATGTCAAGTTCTCATGGCTCTGGGTCAGATGTACTGTAGAGTAACAGGGAGAATTCACTTGTCCTCTTATTCAGGCAAATTCATTCTTCTTTACTCTTCTCCAGGGAAAAACTAATTGAGGTTATAACATTCCATCTTAAATTTCTTCTGGAGAGACCAGTATCTCTTGACTCAATTCTTACATATTTTCACAGTTTTAGAAATTACGAATTACTGAAAAGATGAGGAAATGAAGGGATTTGGATTTAAGAAACTCAACATCAAGAAATCTGTGGTCTTTCTTCTATATCTCATTGTAAAAGTATACCATGCTCTTTCAAAATTTCTTTGTATGAAAAAAAGCTGGATTGTAAAGGTAGCTGGCATTACTAATGTCACATTAGTGTAGCAGGCATTCACAGTGAGGATCTGGGGCAGCCCTACCTAATGGTCAGGGCACATTTTCTGACTTTTGGCTTCTGGGATTTTCCCCCACACTATGCTTCTTCTGACCCTAAGTACACTTTGGAGTTCCTTCTTTCTTGCACGATCTTTCTTGACAGTGAGTTTCACACATACATTCTCCTCTTCTAGGACCCCTTCCCTTTTCATTTCCACTTGCAAAACTCCCACATATTCTTTTTTTTTAACTTTTAAAAACAAATTTGAATTAACATTATTGGTACACTTTATATGTACATTATTATCACATTCAACATTGAGAATTTGGTGGGTACATTTTAATATATTATGATCATAATCAACATTGACAATTTGTACCAGTATATGATATATCTTAATTCTCATTTTTTCCATTCCCTGGCCCTCCCTTGCTCTTTATATACATAAGCTTTTTTCCCCTCTTACTCTTAAGCTCAGAAATACTACCTGTACATGATGAATCTTGGTTCTCATTTTTCCCCCTTCCTCCTGCCCTTGTACAAGCCTCACCCTGTATGTATATAAGTTTTGTTTTCTCTTTTGTACTATCAGATTTTTTTCTTTACCTTCTTTACTTTCTCCTACTTGCCGTTTCCCTTTTACTTTCAGACATTTTCTTTCTATTTCACATTACTTATATACATTTTGGCATTCATGTACACCTGTAACTTCTTTTTATAAAATTAATTTTGTGGGCACATTTTAATATATTATGATTATAATCAACTTTGACAATTTGTACCAGTATATGATACATATTAATTCCCATTTTTTTCATTCCCTGGCCCTCTCTACAACCCCTCACTCTCCATATACATAAGCTTTTTTTCTACTTGTTCTAAAGTTCAGAAATACTACCTCTGCCAAGGCCTTATGACCATCAAAGCTGTGGTTAGGAGGCCATTCTTTCTGCTCTTTCAATGGCCTGTCCACCACCTGTCATGCCACCAGTGCAATGGTAAATGAATTCCTACTCAAAGCTTTCCCTATGGAACTGAAAGTCTCCTAAAGATAGAACCCTTCTGTAACTTTGATGGTCCCGATGTCTACCAAGATCTGAGTGCATGACAGAATATCTGAGAGATACTTTGATTACTTAGAGTTTATATATATGCTCCATGTTATATATATATTCTCTATGTCTCTTCATATGAGAAAGAGATTAATCTGCACTTATTCCAGTGAACCCACAATGGACTTCCACCTACAGATATTCATTCAGTTTCAAGAAGCTGCCCAGTGACATAGCTGGGGATAAGTCTTTGCCAAGTGATATGTTTTGGGGCAGGCATTAATGGGTAAAAGGAAAATGATATAATAATAATTTGTGGTTCTTTTGAACTGTATCTGCTTCAGTCCTAAAGGGAAACTCTGCTCCTGTGTGTTGGCCTCTAGTCAAATTGGTCACCTCAGTATAATTAGAAAACTACAAATTATAACAGTGATAAGAACATTAATAGCTATGATTTCCCAGGTTCTATTCTGTGCTGGGTGTTGAATCATGTCATTTACTTTCACAGAAACTCTATGACATGGTTGTTATTACCTACATTTTAGTAAAGGTAATAGTGAAGGTAGAAAGAAAGTAAAACAAACAAACAAAAAACAAGCTCACACCTAGAGGGTACTATACCGCAATTTTATATTCTTGCCTCAGCGACTACAGAACCCATAGCTTTTCTTGTAGGATGCTATATTGGTTCTAAAAATTATATTTCCTCATATGTAATGAAAATTTTGTTTCTCAAGAGCTTTATATGTTTTTTATAGTTTTGTCTTTTCAAATTTCCCAGCAAAAAAACCCTCATTTATCTATTTTCATCCAGCCTTTCCAAAATTTGAAAATGGTTATCCTCATATGCTCCCTATATTTTCATGTGTGGATGGAATTTGTGCCTTTACAAAAAAGGACCCAGAGATGTCCCCTGTCATTTTCTTTTCTTTTCTTTTTTTTTGAGGCAGGGTCTTGCTTTGTAGTTTAGGCTGGCCCCGAGCTCAGCCTCAAACTCACATCACAGCAATCCTCCTGCCTCTGCCTCCCGAGTGCTGGGATTACAGGCATGAACCACTATGCCTGACACTGTGATATGTGGTAATGACTGCTGCTGGGCTTGAGTCTTCACGCCCAATATTGTATGTGATTGCCAGGGAATCGAACCCGGAACCCTTGTGCTTGCAAGACAGGCGCAGGAACCACTGAGCTAACTCCCCGGCCCCCCATCCTCCCTTCCATGTGAGGATCCTGTGAAAAGAGACCTTCCTGTGAAGAGTCTACTTGCCAGAAACTGAATCTGCTGGCAACTGATTCTGGACTTGCCAGACTTCAGCATGAATTTGGGTCATTTACCAGCAACCTAGTACTTTATTACAGCAGCCTGAATGCACCAAAGTGATGTTTGGATGTAATTCTGTTCTGAAATGGTGTGGAGATGTCCTAATCCCCAGTATCTTAGAATGTGGCCTTATGTGGACACAGCATCTTTGCCAAGTTAATCAAGTTGAAGTAAGGTCATTAGGGTGAAACCTAATCTAGGGTGACTGGTGTCCTTGAAAGGAAGGAAATTTGCACACACACATGCAGAGAGGGAAGGCAGTATAAAAACATTTAGAGGGCACCACTGTAAGTCCAGCAGTGAGGCCCAGAGCAGACCTTGTTCTCAAGGCTCTCAGAAGGAATCAACCCCACCAGCACCTTGATTTCAGATTTCTCACCTCCAGAATGAAGAAACAATACATGTTGCCTAAGCCACCCAATTTGTGGCCTTTATTATGACAGCCCCAGTAAAATCATACGATATCAAGAGCTTCTACATCTTTCTTTCCCTACACTTTGTTATTGCTGTGAGTTCTGACTGCGGACAGCCTAACGTATCAATATCTCATTTGCAATTGGATTCCACTGCTGAAAATATATGATTTGACCAGTAAACAGAAGATGGTGGTGGTATTTTGTTTTCTTTTCTCATTACTATGTTTAACTTATAAGCTACAGTGAATTGTAGCAGCTAAAACTATCAATTCAGAATAGGTTTCTGCTTTTCACATGCATAACTGTTGCTTTGAAATCCTTGTGGAAGAGCATCTTTCTCCATGAAGGCAGCAGCTAATTCAGCACAAATGTAAAGTTTGGAGAAAAAAAAAAAAAAAGAACAACCTATTTTTCTCTATCTTCTCTCTGATGATGTAAAAGAATGGAAATGTCTTCTGTAATATATCCTGTTTTAGATCACCTAACTGAAGACAACATAAATAGTCATGTATCTGGTAACAACAGGTACAAAGCATTTCAAAATAAAGAAGACGTTTTGGAAAGGATTTGCTAGTGAGGAAAAGCATGAGCCACAAAACTCTTTCAGTAAATACATTAGAAGCAGCCCTTCTAATTAAATACATGTTCACCAGTATTTCAGTGAAAGTTGAATGAGCCTCCTCAGATCAAGTATATTTTTCCAAGTAAATGATTACTGAAGAGAAGCAATATACAAATTGTGATGTTGACCCTCTCTTTGTAGCTTATGTCCCCTGAGTTGTTTTCATAAGGATGGTGATGTATTTTTCTCCCCTGCGCTCTCCACATTCTTTGTACTCAGAAAGATGTAGATGACATAAGTACATCTATTACCAGAAAAGGGTAGGAGAACACTTTTAGCAATAATTTTTTTCTCTGTTGAAACTAGGTAACTTACACGAGTGTCATGTGTGTCTTTGTAGTAACATGATGGTCGAATGAGCTCTCAGCATCTTCACATATTCACACAGAGAGACATGAGGTTTGTCATATTTCATACACATTTGGAATAGTGTAACATGGTACATTATCAAAATCTCACTTTATGGCCAAATCTAAACTTTTTTTCCCCCCTCAACTTTCAAAAATTGTATTATTTGAAAACCAATAGAAATGAATTGTGAAACAAGTTGATGCTATTGCCACCTTATCCTTCATCTAGACCTCTTGCCATACATGTCAGGCTGCTGTCACTCACTGTTGGTGACACTTTCATGATTTCCCAAATGATTTAAATGACTCCTGTGTTATCATTTTAATACACATAAAGAGCAAAATGAAAGATGGACGTAGGGAGACAGATATTTCTCGAATGGGAAGAGGACAAGAGATGGAAGGGGAGAAAGGGGAGAGGAAGAGGATGAAAAAAGAAATAAGATAGTTCCTTACAAAGAAGGGAGTCCTTATGCCCTGCAAACATGCACTAGTAAAATGCAATATGATACTTTTGGAGATTTGTTTATGTCTGATAGCAATGTCACAGAAGTACTTACTAGGAAGTAGATTATCAATAATACTGGAAAGAAGATAGATGCTTATGTAGCATAAATGCAGAGTACAAATGCAGGAGCCTAGTAAATATTCTTTTCAGATAACCTGCACTGGTCCACACATTTTGCAATTGACAATATTATATGATCTTTTCTCCTTCTGTGTGAGTTGGACCTGACAACTCACTTCTAAAGGATAGAATATAGTGGACAAAGGAATAGACTGTCTCTTCTGATGTCAAGTAACAACAGAAGAGCGGCTGTAGTCTTCCTGGTTCTTTCTCCCGTCACTACCATACTCTGTTCTCAGCTCTTGCTTGAACACATTCATGAAGCAAGTTACCATGCTATGAGCTGACTAATGGTAAGGTCCAATTGGCATG
This sequence comes from Petromus typicus, assembly GCA_004026965.1. Classification (NCBI taxonomy): domain Eukaryota; kingdom Metazoa; phylum Chordata; class Mammalia; order Rodentia; family Petromuridae; genus Petromus; species Petromus typicus. Next base: position 13,284 of record PVIR01016213.1, on the reverse strand, counting down.
GAGCTGAGTGACTTTTAGACAAAGGTGGTGAGAAAACAAGGCAATCAATCCTTAGACAAAACATTTCAATATCGAGAAGTTCTATCTATCTACAGAGAAGCAGATCTGCCAATAACCACATTCCAGTGGGCTTGGAAGTGGACCCCTTCTCCATGGAGCCTTAAGATCATCATAATCCTTTCTTGGCCCCTTGACTCTAACATAATTGTGAGTGACACCAACCCAGAGTTAATCCTTGCCCAGATTCCTGGCCACCAGAAATTGTGAAATAAAAAATATATATACTGTTTTAAGTCACTGTTTGGGGGTAAATATTTGCAGAATAGTACACAATAATTTAAGAACAAATATCCACCATATCATGTTCTGTATTTAATGGAAGACAGCAGACTCTGCGTGATACTGAAAGAGAAAGAGTTCTGAAAAGAGAAAGAGCACATGAAAGTAAATACTGGCTTTAGAGTTAACCCTTTCAAAAATTCATTTTCTCTCTTACATTTTTTCTTCTGAGTACACTAATCTTCACTGGAGTGAATTTGGAGTTGTGTGTGATATACTAGGAGCTATCCTTCATTCTCAGAGTGACTGAATTCTATGTAACTTGACTGAACTGCTAAGATAAAAGAAACTTACAATTGTGCCTAACCTAAAAGAGCACTTTGGACAGAGCTTACAGATATTGAAAAGTCTTCTCTGTGAATTGTAATGATTACAACTTGGATCTTTGTCTGAATAAATGTACCTTAAAATTACTGAAATAAGTCACAAAAATATGTCACTAAGATTCAGTTTGTGGAGTGGTACTCAAGAAGCCAACTACTGTCCCTGTGCTTGGGAGGGGCCAAACTCAGACACCCTTCTCATAGACAGGAGGAGAGACCAGGGATAGGGTTATTTAGGGCGCAGTCTGTGCTTTTTCCTTTTTTTTGATTTACAGCCTCACGTTCCTTTCGTTTATGTGCCTGATTTCTTTTTGAGGCTGCATCAAAATGTCAGGGCAACATAGATACCAGAATTGGCCATCTTTTGCTCCTTTGGCAGAAACAGTTTTTGTTAACTTGAGTTAAAAGAGTTACTGACTCTGCAAAGGGCAAGATCCTTAATTCTGCCTCACTTTACCATTAGGCCTTGCAGATGTTTAATTCATGCACTAACCTTCTGAGGTCAGTGTTATTAGCCCTATTTAGAGGATCTGGAAACCAAGGCCAAAAAAAGGTTGAGTAATTTATCCTAGGTCGCAGGAGGGATCAGTGTCTGAGCTAGGATTACAGTTTAGAAAGCTTTGGATTCTTAAGACCAGTGCTCAGACTGCACTTATTTCAAGCTGACTTGGCCTACTTAATGTAAGCCCTCCTCCCCCACTCCTGCCCCTGGAGCCTGCTGTTGAGTATTTGAACTGCTGTCAGCAGATGTGGAGGAGGTCTGGAGATACAGCCTAGAAAGCACATCAGATATTGGCTGGCAGGAGGCTGATTTTGTTATAGCTTAACAGGCAGTTCCTCCTCCAAAACTGAATGTCATATGAGAATATTTCAAAATGCTTTTTCTCTTCATGCAATTTAGTCAGCTTTCATTAGTCTTCTTCTTGTGCACTAGAAGTCTAACTATTTAGGGTGAAACACATCAGCAAAAGAAGCTGCATAGTAATGGTAGATCATATTACAAAAATTCTCATGTCTCTCTATTGAGAATTTTTGTCAACAGAGGCTTCCGTATTTACCACCAACACTTTGAGATAAGTTTCCAGAGATTTTTGACACATACATTGTATGAGGAGATACAAATAAAAAATAACACACGTGTTTTTACCAGTTAATATTCATAAAATAACAAAGTTCGAGAGTTCAATGAAAATAAAAAGAGAAGTTCAGAAGAAACATTTTTAAAATGCTGGATTTGAAGGAAGAATATCTGAATTAATGTGTGATTCTTTACTCTTTTTTACATCCTAAGCAAATTACTTACCCTCTCTGATGGTACAAAGATAAACCAAGGGGCTCTTCTTGTTCATTAGCTCAGTGTGGTGAGTGAGGTGGACAGATCACCAGCCATGTACAGTGTGATTCATGCCATGTTCATGTTATGATCAAAGCACTCAGGGAGCACAGTAGATGCAACATTCAATCTCTGCCTTGATTTTCACTACAGACAAAACCAAAAGCATTTTAATTGGATGACCCTTATAGACTAACCTCTGTGAAAAACGATAATTTTGAGGAGATGAAGAAAGAAAGAGAAAAGAAAATTTGGGACCACGCTAAAAAATCTAGGCTATGTTATGAGGAAAATAAGGTTTCTCATGAATATGGCTACACATTCATTTGCATTTATAATTCAGGCACCATGATATTATCTGGTATAGACACAGAGGTCACAAACATGGTACCCATTTGGAGGTGACTCTAAGTGGAGGTGACATCACTGTTTGAAAGATAAATAAATATGGAAGGACAGCTATGCAAAATCAGTGCACTGGAGCACAGAGGCAGAATGAGAAGATCTAATCTTCAGAAATCTCCAGCTCAGAAATCTTTCTTGGGAAGGTGATGACTCTGGCAAGTGACCATGGAGAAATAGGAGGAAGGAATGAAAATTAGGGATGGAATCTGGGACACAAGAGACAGCATATGTAAGACAGGAGACAAACAAATGAGCCTATCTTTTGATTATAAAGTTTTGTGAAAATATCATCTGCTTTTCTGACTTCTCTCATGTAGTGGAGAAACTAAAGTGGCAAAATATGATGCACAGGAAAGTGTGCTGGTAGGAAGAAAGCAATATCAGCCACTAACCAGCAGCCTATACTGTAGGTTACAGACAGAGAATGCCAGAATTCAGACAGCATTCTATTATGCCCAAGATATTCATTACTTAGGGCCAAAGGAGTTAATTTATTAAATAAAGTTATAATGATGTTTGTCTTTTTCAGTTGCATTACTAGTCAGAAAATAATTTTTCTAATCAAATTAACTATACATTAAGAAACTAAAAGATAAGAAATTGAGGAAGGGGCTTAAGACAGCTATTATTGAAAGACTGAGAAGATTATGATATAGAGAAGATAAATGTGTGCTTACTTAGTACAACACATCTGTGTATATTTATGAGATTCTGTTATGGGTTAGATCTAAAATGTTCCCCAAATGTTCCCAATATGAGAAGGTGATTCAACATGGGAAACTGAAGGAGAAGTTCAAGTCTGGTTGCGTCAAGTATGCTGCATGTATGTCTCCTAGCAAGCTAGGAGACACCTAAAGGAGTTCAAGCATGCTCACTCCCATGTGTAGAAATGTGCCTATAGCCACTTGGGGCCTCTCCTTCATCCTCTAGTCATGACTCCTTTGCTTGTCCAAGAGCTAACCATTAAAAACTAAAGATTTTGTGCCCCACAATCACCTACAGTCCTGTTGCCCCAGACTCTCATAGCCACAACCACTCCCTGTGCTCTGTATAAGCCTGTAAGATGGAAGTGTTCACTGAACTCTCCCAGAGTCTGCATGGTGACTTTGCACACTCAATGCAGGTGCCATCTAGAAATACCTTAGTTTTAGGAAATTCTGTATTACTGACAATAAAAACCACTATAATACAGCTCTTACATCTATAAATCACTAATAGTAAGAGCAAAAGAATACACTGTGTTGACCAATAAGCAAATGAAACAGGTGTGTATCATTAAGTTGTAACTAGTAAAGTTCCTGCCAATTATATACCTACATGCACAGACATCAACATCATCCAAAATTTATTAGAGAAAACATTGAAATATTAGATAGTGGTATTTCTGAGCCAGATGATGGTGGGTAAACAGTCCAATAAAATTTACATTTACTAATATTTATATACTACTCTTCCCACTTTGACTTAAAAAGGAATATTAATATTTTTGGCCAATATACTTTTCAAAATCTCTTCAAAATAGAATAAGCCAAACAAAATCCTTAGCTTTTATCTCAGTTTTAGTAGGCTTTGGGAAGTTCAAAGTTGTTGAAGACTTTTCTATATAAGCACACTGTAAATTTAACAATGAAACCAATTTCTTCAAAAATAAATCTACAGATTTGTAAAATGGCAGATAATATGATCTTATCTAAATGGGATTCTGCTTGTGATTCCATGATTTAGTGAGAAGGCTACTTCCCTAAACAAGACTTCTAGATTCTACAGAGACAGATGCAGTGAATATACCTAGGGAACAGCAAGGAAATAGTACATAAATTCATGAATTAATGCATTTATTATAATTCTATGTAATTAAATTTATCTAACTATGTTGAAAAAAAATTTAATCACATGATTTGGTTTCTTGATTTTAGAAAAGAAATTTGTGATTAATTATAAGTAGCAGCAAAAGTTTGAATGGAAAATTTAAAAATATTTAATTATGTGAAATTGGGAACTTTAGCTGGGCATGATGGTGCACAACTCTAATCCCAACACTTGAGTGGATTAGGCAGGGGTGCTGCCGGGAGTTCCAGGCCAGCCTGAGCTACACAGTGAGACCCCCTGCCTCAAAGTAAACAAACCACAGTTGATTGCTTTAAAACATCAACCGGAAATCAAATCAACCAATTTTAAAATATTTAATGTGTTTATCATTATGAAAAATACAAAGAGAGTTCTAGCCTCTTTCCTGCCTTTAAGGTAACTGGTGATCTGGGGAAAATAAGATATGTGAGAGAACCCTGAAAAAAGAGTTTGAGGCAATATTTCAGAATATGATAGAATAATTAAATTCATTGCTGGGAGAACGCTGCAGAGGGGCGTCAGAGGGACTTCCTGGAAGAGGCACCAATGAGGGCTGTAGCATTTAGATGGATCAACAGGAAAGGGGGAACTCTGCATATGAGGACCAGAAAAGGTGAATGAGAAAATGAGGAAAAGGAACTACAACACTTCAAGGGAATAAATAACGATGAAACATACCAGAAGCAGAACATGGGTATAAAACCAGAGAAGCGTTGTATTTGCTCACTAATTAGTCTATGAACATTAATTGAGTGATAGGGACATAGCATATTGCTGGCTACTATGAGCAATGTGGGAAGGAGAGATTTCTGTTTTCAATAGGCTCAGTTTCCAAATCATGTGTGCCACCATATTATGTAAGATAAGCCTGCTTCTTGTGTATTTGTATGGTAATCATCCTCATTTAATGGAATTTAGGAGATAGAGGAGAAGAGTTAGAATCAATGGCTTCAGGAACAACATTTGATGACCCAAACTTTGAAAGATGCTTTGAATTCAAACAGGTGTCACAGAGAGGAGGATATGTCCCAAAATTAGCTCAGTGTGATATTTGTTGGCTATGCTGATGAACAGCTACATAAATAGGGGTCCAAGCTTAAATATGTTGGAATAGATGATTTTTTGAACAAGTTCATGCCAAATTCATATTTCTCATGAAACTGAAGAATGATTGGCTTAGATATTAGAAAGGTCAGAAATAAAATTCTCAGTCTCCTATTTTTGATTTTGATTAAGTGACAAACTCTTTTTGAATGAGATTTCTGGCCTTTTTATCGAGGCTCATAAACCTGCCAGCTTGTTTAGAGACTTCCATGAGATAACCTGGGACAGCAATTCATTTATTGTGATGACTGCTCGATTAACACTAGTTCCTTTGTCTTAATAAAGTATAGCTTCTTCAAACTGGGGCTGTCAGGAGGAACTTGAAGTTACTGTCAACAGACACCAGCCTAAAAATCCCAGGTAATACGAATGACAGCTGGAAGAGGCCATTATCCAATTACTTTCCTTTTTATTAATCACACACATGCCCAAACCTTTTGCTACTCCATTGAAAGGTTGTAATTAAGTGGGAGGAGTTGTACTTTTAGAGTCAAGCCTGGGAAAAGCTTGTAAGACCCCAGACGAGTGAGTGAGTGAGTGTTAAGACTCTTGTTTGTTAAGTAGCTCAACACTTGAGCTCTGGGGAGGTGACTTTTTCATAATTTTAAACAGTTTGTGAATTCCCATTCAAAGCAAGATTCTCAAGGGGAACTCAGTATAACCTCTGTCTAATTCCACTTGGTATTTCATTTCTCTTGTGTTTGCCAGGCATTAATTATTAAATGTGCTTCATATTGATAATTATACTGCATCTTATTTATTAATGACTCACTATTAAGCTTCAACTTAATATCCGCAAAGGTTCTCAGGTCCCTATTTTTGCAGGTCATTGCTGCTTTTGTCTGTGCAGGACTAAAAGCTGATAAGGTTTCAGGCTTTGGGGTTTAAGGTAGATGGGTCTTGAGAGTGTGATTACCCATGATACAGTTCATTACCACTCATAGAGCCAACCATGCAGCCAAAGAGAGAAAAGTGAGCTTGTGAAGTAGTGAACTAATGGATAATAAATTATTACACCAGGGAAAGGAATCATACCTAAGGATAATAAATGGCCAAAGCCCAGTAGAAAGGGTTCTACTTTTAATTTTGTCTGTAGTATGTGTCTCTTTTGGCTATTTTTCAGACAGACAGGCCTCATTTTCAAAGCCTTTGCCCCCAAGTGTCTCCCTTCTTTGGATCAGAGTAGATATGGCAAGAGACACAGAAGAGTCAAGGAAAAAATGGAATGTGGTCTTCATGGTGCTGCTTCCTATAGGCCTCATCTTGTTTGGGCTTTTCATAAATTGAGAGTTGCACCTGAATACTTATGTTCAAGATTCCAATGACAAAGACTGCAAGTTTACATTATGAGAGGATAAAAATTCACGTTTGTCTCAGAGGAAAAAAACATATATCCTGTCTGGTAAACATTCTCAGTGTGAGATTTGGAGAGAGAATTAACAACAGTGAAACTCCATAAACTGAGGTCTACAGTGCCCAGATGTCTCCTTAGGGACCACTGTGCCTCTGGTGCCTTGGTTGCCCCCCAGTTGGGAATCCCTCCCTTGGTCAGTTCACTCCGTTGCATTCCTCTGAGTATACAAGCTTTTCTGCCTCTTCACCCCCAGGGGTCCCTTTCAATTGTTTTCCTGTGGTTTATTGCTCCCAGAACTCCCCTATTTTGGAATCTATTCTCATTATCTTCCATGCAACCCATTCTGACTTTCACTTCAAGTCATAGAAATTCTTAATGAGTCTTTTCTCATGCATAAGGAGGAAGGCTTCCCTGTTGCTCTGATGTTCAGCAGAGATTTTGAAGTTTCCACCCATCCCTGAAATTGAAAAGCCAAAATCTTTCATCCAGATAATTATACTCTCCAATCTCTCTCTGTCTCTGTCTCTCTCTCTGTCTGTCTTTCTCTCTCTCTCCCAATGCTGAACCAAAGGAATTATCCCCCCTCATCCAAAATATTAAATATTATCCCTCATGGGAGGTCCTATTTGGATATCTGGGGATCTATTTTGCATTATTTTGGGGAAAGCAGTAAATGTGCTTGGTCAAGAACATGTCCTCTTTGGATTTTTATCTAGCAGGTTGAATGTGTGTGTGTGTGTGTGTGTGTGTGTGTGTGTGTGTGTGTGTATTTATTAAAAATGCTTTTGTTTGTTTTGGAATGGTTTTTGATTTACAGAAAAGCTTCAAAATGTAAAGAAACTTTCTGCCTACCCTTTTCATCAGTTTACCCGACATTAACATCTTACAATAGTATAGCACGTTGATCATGAGTAAGAAGCCAATATTTGTACATTATTATTAACTGCACGCTGAATTTTGATCTCAATATTTATTAAGGCTCTTCTTTCTGTTCCAAGATCCCATTCAGGAAACCACATAACATTTAGTTATCCTGTCTCTCTTCCTTTGTGACAGTTGCTCTCAATTTCCTTGTCTACATGATCTTGACGGTTCTGAGAAATTCTGGTCAGGTACTGTCCTCCAAGTTGGTTTTAGTGGAGGTTTCTCTCCTGCTGGACTCGGGTTGTGTGTTTTGGGGAGAAGAACACGGAGCTGAGATGCACTCTTCCTTCCGTCCTGCTGAGGGTCCCAGCGGTGTGTGTGACTCATCATTTACGCTGGAGACCCGACCAATTTGCAGAGTTAGAGCTGTTGGGCTTCCCCACCGGAAGTGAATATTCTGTCTTTGGTCCTTTCATTCCTCTATTTCCTGGAAGCAAATCAACAAGTCAAAAAACAGCTCTACTTTGAAGAAATAAGAAATTAAGCTCCATATCTTTGAGAGGAAGTGTTGTTATAAATTATTTAGAATTCTTCTATGAGGGAGGCTTGCCATTTAGCTCATTCAAACATTCATTCATTTGATCATTTGAGTGGAGATCGTAATCTGTTTTATCAGTGCTAACTCTCTAAGCAGTGTCTACATATGAAAATAATAAATATTAAATGAATTAATGTAAAGCATAGTTGCACCAAGAACCTAAATGTTTTCTGATATTTTCTACCTCAATGTAATGTAAAAATTCCAGGGCCTTAATGTTTATGAGACTTGAATGACTTCATTATTTAACCCCGTCCCCTGTGTCAAGTTTTGGCCCATAGAACCTATTGTTCTATAGTCTGTTTGCTCAATGGAATAAAATTAAAAACAGCTATCTTTTAGTGATATAAAATTTCTTCTCAATCTATAAGGGGGAATGAAATTATAAGAGTTTCACAACAGGATTGTGCAGACAGTGTTTACTATGTTCAAGAGTAAAGACTTCTTAAAAGCATTAATTCTGGTTACAGCTTTGCCCTCAGTTAGTGCTGAACCTTCAGATAATATCTGAGCTCTTTCTGCCAAAAAATTTTAGATTATCATTACTCATGAGTGTTGCTTAAAGTGCTCTGGATTTATCCTCGAATAAAACGAATGACGATTCTAGTCACATGACAATAAAGGGACCATACATTTAAAAAAGAATATATATAGTATACTAGACAGTGAAATATGCTGTGGAGGAATTATAAGAGAGGAGTAAAATATTGCAAGGAGGAAGGAAGTATAACTTGCTTTTTTTTTTTTTTTAAATCTGAGGGACTCTCTGATAGGTGATTTTTTTTAAAGAAAAGTTTGGAGAAAGTGGTGAAAGGAGTCATTTTGACAGAACAACATCGTAGAGAGTGGCAACAGCAAGTGCAAAGGCCCTGAGGCATCTCTGCAAGTCATTTAAGAAATTCATGTACATCACAGCAGACCTTTAGATACGAATGGACTAAATTACAATTGAAGTAAATTAAATATACCATTGTTTAAAAGAAAATATAATTAAAATTGAAGATGTTATCCATACTTATTTTAATGTTCAGGACTTTCATTTATTTCTATAAATGTGCTTCTTTCCTAGCAAACTAAATGTCCTGAAACATTTTGGTTCTTGGTGACCTGCCACCCTCTGCTCTTGGCGAGCAATAAAATTTTAAATTCTTAGTAAGATTTAAGAGCCGTGTGCCTTCTCCTAATAGAGCACACAGTTTCTTGATGTGACCAGATTAACTGACAATGAGTCAACTTTAAATATGAGAAACAATCGTGTTCTTCAATATTTATAAAATTAGAAAATTAGACTGTGATACTCATGACTCATTTAGTTCTATAATTGGGTCCATTTCAATATTTTAAAGGATTTCAGTTTTTTAAAATTCTTGAAATGTTTATTTGAAACATTCATATATAAAAGTAGAAGACTTTTTATGTGAGTCAATTTATCCGTTATCATCAGCTCAGGCTTTCCCAGAAGCCTTTGCTTCCTGTCAGCAGCAGACAGATTTCAAGAGTGAGGGATATTATTTTGCACCTGTGGTATCTCGGGGGAGGCATTTTAAGATGTGTATTTGTACTGAGAGTTCTTCTGTCTTCCCCATGGGTTTCAGATACCTCAAGGTATCTTCTTGGTTGATGACACTCACTGTGTTTTGACTGGAAGAGTGTAGCGTTCTTCAGTGCCCTTGGGTTTGTGTGTCTGTGTGCAGTGTGTATGCAATTCATTTTTAAATTTAAGTCCTTTGGTTTATGGTAAGAACATTCCATGTGTCAAATATTGACAAGGAAATATGTTAAAATAAATTAGGGTTAAGATTAGGCTAAACATGGGGCAACTTTTTAGAAATCTTAAATATTGCTTTGAAGTGGTAATTATTTCAGCCCCATGAGTAGACTTGCATGTATATTGCTCCATTTTGGGCTGCTGTGACAAAATACCTAATGCTAGAGAATTTGTTAAGAAAGAAAATGTATTTGGTTCACCTTCCGTGGCTGGAGGGTTTAATTAGCACAGTGCAGACATCTTGGCAAGAGACTCCTGTCTGCATCACAAATGGTGGACAGGTAATTAGGGGCAAAGTGTGTGGGGTCCACTTGATACTCACTGTAATGTAAACTGACTGTGGAGAAACACATTAATCCCCTCCGTTCTAAGGCCATGCCTTCAGTGACTTAAACTTAAACTTAAACTTCGCTTAGGCTCAATGTATTACTGGTTCCGTCCCTTTAACACTGCCACGTGAATCCATTCCACAGAGCCCTGGGTACTCCTTTGAACCACACTCAAATCGTAGCTTGTTTTTGAGATAATATGTACAAATGTAGAAATTTCTATCCATTTCTATAAATGTTTATCAGCTTCGAAAAAGAGCGGCAACTGGACCAAAGTAAATGTGTTTCAACAAAGCAGTTGTTTTTACCTTTTCTAAAATGCGGGCGCTCTGGAATAACATATTTAAAGACATGGGGAAGCCAAAGGTCCTACCTCCCATATGCGCTGTTTTCTTGTTTCACAGGCTGTGCATTTCAGAGGAGCCACAATACAGCAACTGCCTCAAAAATTCCTGAAAAATAAGCCTGTCAGTGCTAGCAAGGACACCTGAGGAGCAGCTCAACAAAACGGATCCTGTAGTTTTAGGTTTCTTTAGGAATCTCCATACCGATCCACACTGGTTGCAACAATTTAACTTCCACTAACAATGGAGAAACGTTGTTTCCCTCTATGAGCTCACGAGTATTTATTTTTGGTTGTTTTCTTGATGACAGCCATTCTTTCTGGCAGAGATGAAACCATAGTGCTGTTCAAATTGACCAGTGGTGTTGAACATATTTTCATATATTTATTTGCTATTTCTGATTCCTCATCTGAGAAGTTTCTATTCATTTCAGATGGCCATTTTTATATGGGTTTTTCAAAGTGAGGGGTTTGCTTTTTAAAAATTCTTTGATGTCAGTTTTTGCCTGAGGAATAGCTGATAAAATGTTTTCTGTTTTTGTCTGTTGATGTTAACAAGGTTTCAGGCACATGAATCCTAATGATTTCTTTTGTTGTACAAATGCTTTTAATATGATGTGATCACAGTTGTTGATTTTTTGGTAATATTTCCTGTGCGACCAAGTTTTACTCATAAAGTCTTTGCCTGCACCGATGTCTTCAAGAGTTCTGCCTAGTCTATCGTCTGACAAATTGTTTCTGTGCATTTCATTTGGTTTTGGACTCTCAGTTAGTTACTGACCATAATCTCATAGGAACCAAAATTCACCTTCCTTCTCTATTTCCTGAAAGTTAGGAAGAATAGCCTAAGTCGTCAGATGGGGGTCCAACATTCATGATAATTATCAAGAATAAACTGCTCCTTTAAATTTCAACCATACAATCCTCAGGGAAAGTCAAGGTGCAGTAAAATGTTTTAGGAATGAATCAACATTTCGTTTTGGGGATTAATCATAAAATACAAAGGAGAGCAAAAGAGAAGGGGATATTTGAAGTCAAAACTATCTTTCTTTTCTATACTCCTAGATGTTAACATGGTTTCTGGCACAGAATTGTTTTTGTTATATGCTTACAGAATAACTAGATAATTGAAACTTAGGAATATATACCTGGTTATTCAAGGTAGTAGAAGTAGGAGTATCACATTGGAACACCTGTGTGGGCTGAGGAGGCTGTGTGGTGGGGTGTGGTCACCCACTTAAGAAGCCAGTTGATTTTTCAAGATAATTGGCTATTTAATTGACCATTTTCCTGGTGTGAATGCATTTGAATTTGTAATCAATCTCCATTTTATTTAAAGAACTCTGTATTTATATCTCCAACTCTAATTTAGCAGTGAATGGCCTTGACTCATTAAGTGGGTTTACCACTAACTACACACACGTACATACACTCACACACTCTCTCTCTCTTCTCTCTCTGTCTCTCTCTGTCTCTGTATCTGTCTCTGTCTCTGTCTCTCTCTCTCTCACACACACACACACACACACACACACACACACACACACACACACACACACACACACACAATTTACAAGAACTGGGGAAATTAGAAGATGTCAAGTCTACTGCATTGGGTTTTCAGTCCCTGCTGCTCAGTGCATGAATTAATGGACACAGCTAACAGCTATAGTTACAGCAATAGGCAGTGGGTGGATTGGCTCTGTGGGGAGTAGTTTTGTAACTTCTAGATTCTTTTACATGATTTAGAGTAATGTCTCACCAAGCCAAGAAGTCTCCTGCTTCTTGGCTTCATGCTCCTCCACGGACAACTCATTTGTCTTCTCTTCTGTCTTTGAATCTATATGGCCTTTCAATGGCAAGACAAACTGTGGTTTAAAAAATGCTATTCTAACTTCAGCCTCACGATACCTACCTTCTTTCCTCTCCTATCTTCTCCTCTCACCATCTGTTAGTCCCTAATTGTTTCAGGGATTAGAAGCCCAGAAAGGTTTTAAGCAAAAACCCTGGCTTTATATTTGTCTTGTACCTAACACAGTAAAAATTCTTGTAGTTATTTTTAATACTTAGTTTTTTTATTATATAGGTATGTCGTATTCCTTAGCACAAGATGTGAAAATATAAAAAATAGATAAAAGAAAATATTTAAGACTAAAACATTTACCAAACATTTCTTATATATTGGGCTATAGAAATTTACAAAAGATGACTCAAAAAGCCTAATACTGACACGAATTATACCATCATTGCTTCTTCTTTATATGAGATTTAAGTATTTATGTCTGTACCTCACAGGATCACTTTTTCTCAACTTTTCAATTCAATTATATAATTAAAACATTTTCCCTGTTAATCTATACTCTTTTCAGTGTCTCACTTTTGTAGTTCAGGCTGGCCCTGAGCTCAACCTTGAACTCACAGTAATCCTCCTACCTCTGCCTCCTGAGTGCTGGGATTACAGGAGTGAGTCACCACACCCAGCACTGTGGTGTGTGGTACTGATTGCTGCTGGGCATGAGTCTCTATACCCAACATCGCTGTATGTGGTTACCAGGGATTGAACCCAGGCCTTTGCACTTGCAAGGCAGGCACTAGAACCACTGGGCTAAATCCCCTGCCCAATATACTCTTATAAACATACCTAATGAAAGCTGTCATATCTTATATATATATATA